>JAVFBX010220820.1:0-11385 GCA_034783855.1 Mopalia kennerleyi | reverse complement strand
ATCACAAAACAAGAAGTGGTTATCCAGAAAGTGTATAATTATGTTACCCCACTTCTAAATGTCGTTCAAAACTTATACATATATGCTAGTCAATTGAAGCCTTTAAATAGTTATATTAATGTACAGTATTGGGAGGGGAAAAACCAGGTTAATCAAAAGATAATGTTTTCATTTATACGCTTAACATGGGGAAAAATCCCACTTAGAAAAATATGACGGCTGAGTGAGCATCAACATTATTTTTCACCCAATCAAAAAGCTGTAGATGATTGGTTTTTCTTACCTTTTTCTGGTATGTTTGTGTTCGGTATAGTTACTGAAAAAAGAAGAATTTAACCTTTTAGTTTGTTTGGTGTTTAACGTCAAATCAAGGGCATTTAATTTATATGATGATGGATTGTCCACACTGGTAAACCGATAGGAAACATTGTACAAGTCGGCAGCAGAAAGTAATATCTAGTCACATAAATAATTATATTTCACATTCAAAGGGCAGTGGCCGAGACAGAAATAAAGCCTGGCCTGTGACCCTTCCACTAGAAATGGACAGCAAATATATTGTTAATCAAATAAAATTATTTGACGACTAACTATGAATTAGTCATACCTCAATCATGCATGTCATAATAGCCGCCTGGAAGAACCTTTTTTATTTAACACAACTCACACAAGTTTCATGTGGAAACAAAATCACACAGACATATGACAGGGATTCTCTGAAGCCTTGGCTGACCTATGTAAAGCCACATGATTTGTTTGATTGGGGTTTGACGTCGTACTCAAGGATATTTCACTTATATGACGACGTGCCAGCCCAATGGGTGAAGGAAACCACCCTCGACACCACTGACAACAAACAAAGACAAGACGGGACAAATACAGGACAATAACAGAACACAACATGGACACCACAAACAGATCGGCTTCCTGATCGCCTCTAGCTCAGAGAGCACCAGGGCAACATGAAGCTCCACCCAGCCACATGAAGAGAGATCAGTAATCTGAGTGCCAGATTCACCTCCATCATGCTGACATGCTCATTATTCATTATTGCCTGCACCAAATGCTCATGTTCAGTACACTGCAATTCTTAGTAACTGTGAGCTATTACGTAATAACAGGTTCCTCAAGTGTACACAGGTCATCTGCCACTGTAATAATTATAGTGTTCATATTACTGAACACATTCAGCCATAAGGTGACCACAGGATTCAGGCAAAATGGCTGTAAGACCAATGACAGGAGATATTATAATGCTGCAGTTCCTTTAATCTACTAGTATCTATCATTCTCAGAATATTGTCTTTAGAATGTAAAGGTCACATATAAAATGATATAATAGGACAGATAAATCTAACAAAGTTAGCTCAATACTCTCACGTAGTAACTTAAGTACAATGTGAATGACTGCATGTCAAGCTGGATCAATCACCACAGCACAAACTGTTAGCAATCAGAGATCATCACAATAATTTTTTTTTAAATCAGGGAATTTGAGTAAAGATCATCAGCTTTAGAAGATACTCATCTACACTACAACTACGGTTCCATAAGGTGTTCTGTTTGCAAGCTCCACAGTTTACCAGCACGAATCAGAGAATGTAGACTTTATATGGGCTCCTATTTATTTGCAAAATTTGAACTGACTCAGATTTTCTCACATGACGTGTGCCAGTCCAATGAATGGGTGAAGGAAACCACCCAGTCCCTCAATGCCACTGGCAAACTAACAAAGACAAGACAGGACAAATACAAGACAATCACATAGGGTGTAATACAAAGACATCACACATGGTACAGATCAGCTTCATGTTGCCCCTTAGCTCTGAAAACACCAGGCAACAATAAGCTCCTCCCAACCTTATGTCTTACCATGGTTAAAATACATGTACCATATAATAATCATAGTATACAGGGTTTGATCTTAACTTTTTTATGCACTAGCCAACCGAGCTAGTTTCTTTCAAATGCACTAGCCCGTATAATGTTACACTAGCCCGCCAATTTTCATAAAAAAAAGATGCACCGATACAAATTAATTAAGATTTTTTAAGTTCAACAAATAGTAATATCAGTCTTTCTTATGCTTTTCCCACTGTATGACGTCATTGTACAGGGTTTCCACTCAAATAACTGAGGAGGAATGATGGCATTTACACTGCTACAAAAGGATCAACAAAAGATTTAAAATTTACAAGAGAGCTTGTGCCATGGCTGAGAGAACATGTGAAAACAGAGCCCTCTGTTCATGTTAGATGGTTGTTGCATATGGATATTCTTTTAGCGGCGCCAAAACAAAACAAAAAATATCCTGAATTTAATAAACAGATAATATACGACTTAACGACTATCGCCGATTTAGTGAAATTTTTTGGCTGCCCTAACATAGCGGTATTTACGTCTGTTTGTTTGATTTGACCAGTTATTTTAATGCAAATCCTACTAGCCACTCGGGCTAGCTCTTAAAATTGTGCACTAGCCCAAGGTTATTTGTACTAGTCATTGGCTAGCGGGCTAGTGTTAAAATCGTACCCTGGTATAACTGGCTGAATTACTACAGATATCATGGTGATCATTAGCTGCGCTACTTAAGTCTTCCTTCTTAGAAATAGCAGAACACTACCATGATTCAGCATTTTATCTTTCAATATATATAGCAATTGCATGGCCGTATGCTGACTTAAACTATATTGTTTTCTTCCTTGAACACTTCTGTGTTAGACTGACCGATAAAACAACCACTCGGCACCCATTTTCATGTTAAAATCAATTACTTCTCAACCGTACCACACTCAATTAAAATGTCGTCCCGCGGTAATTAGGACTGACACAGATCCAACAATATCTGTTATTCAGAAGCATACCTTATATTTTAAAGTTTTTGTATGGCTGCACCTCGTATCTCTATTGCTAATAAACCAAGGTAAACAATGGTATACTACGGCTCAATCCATGATTAAACTTAGTACCTATTTTTTTTTTACCCAAGAGACCTCCGACTCAGTATTTTTTGCAACAGGGTTAGCCATGATGTAAATAAGTTCTCACTCCAAACAGAATCTCACTTACGGTGCTAAACATACCAGCACGTCTCCCCACCGCATGACAACATAAGCAAACCAAGGAAAATCCTGATCAATTTTAGGAAACATTCAAACATATTAATGAAATGTTTTGTTTAAATGCCCGACAACATTTACTGACAATTCTTTAATTTACAAAAGGAAGCATAATGAGGATTACAAACACTGCGTCTCATTCTTTCTATAGCCTTTAATCGGACTACTACTACTGAGGATAATAAACCGCCATCCAAAAACGATAGGTACATCAATAAAGGCAGCTTCTTACAGCGATTTTCCAACGTTTAAACCATGTTTGGGGCATAAAACTTGTGATACTTACAAATACACATCTGGATAACATATGCGTAGTATGACCAGCACACTACTGCTGTTATAAACACGACAGGACCCCATTTTACTGCCCCGCAACAACATCTTAACACAGCATTTGTCGGGGCCATTTTGACAGTTTCCTCATTCTGTAATGCGTGACATCATCAACACATGTGTGTGACGTCACTAAACATGCGGTTGCCTTTCTCAATATATGGCCGATTCATACCGTGTGAGTAATTCTCAGAGGTTTCGACGATTTTTATATAGGAAATAGTATTATATGCAGACGGCCGTGTAGCACTTAACAGTTCAATTATCGAACGTAGTTTGAAACAAAAAACGAACGATCAATGGCAAATATAGTTCGCTCAATTCTTTAGTTTTTTTTTCATTTCTAAAATCTGTCAATTTTTTTAATAACACAAAAATGTAAACGACCGATTTTTTTCAGAGCAGGATCGATATAGTGTATCTCAACCTTTGGTACGGTGTTCTTTTACAGCTGGGACTAATATAAGATGTTATATGTTAGTCCCAGGTTACAGTAAGCCTATCCATGGAGCTATATATAGGCCTAGGCTATATATATAAGCTTTTTATAGCTCCGTGGCCTATAGTCCATCATATCACATGTAGCCTTATCACGAGATACAAAGTTTGAGTGAGCTTATAACTGTAGAATTTAAAGTTCAATTGGCAACAATCTGAATTATGTTTTCAATTAAATAGGCCTAGGCCGATATTCAATATTGCCCTGTAGGGCCGGGCCTATCCATTATTGTGAGGTGTATTTTTGTCAAGAAATGATCGAGTACCGGGTAGGCCTACTTGCATTAGTATTCAGCACTAACTGGTACTTAGCATTAGCTAGTCCTGTTACTAGTTTAATGCTGGAAAAACAAGACAAAATGTTTGAAGGCGGTTGAAATCTCTTTGAATAAATCAAGGTGAAAAACAAATGACAATTTCGCTTCTTCGATCGCTGTATAGCAACTTCACTTTTTCGCTTCTTCGCATCGCAAGTAAATAATCAATCAATCAATCAATTAGTTTTGCTTCGCGGCACATCGGACATGAAAGTGCAATTTCCGATTGTTGTGATGTAAAAATTTGGGGTTTTTATGTTTGTGCTGAACTGTTTCCAACGATGTGTAAAATGATGCTTGTGCTGAACATGTTAATTAATGATCTTCCTAGAGCTTGACACAAATGAAAACCAAACCGGCATATGTTGGCGGAAGTAATTAACATGATACAAACATGCATGCTGAAGCAGGGTCGGAATTGGAAGCCAAATTAAACAGAGAATTACAATTAAAGTGTAAATAAACAATTTAATTAACATGAACGCGGAAAGTTTTAATTTTAGTTAACCCATGCCACCATGCACCAACAGGACAAAAAGACATCGTCTTTACTTATAGCCTGCTTTAATCCCGCCGGCGACTACAAATCTCAAGGAATTCGCTGTGTGCGGCATGTAGACTTGCCACGCGACTTGCTACTGTCGGTAGCTATAGTCACAAAGGATCAAGCTTGTTCGATATCTTGCAAAGTTATAATTCCTATGCGGCAGTTTACAATTAAAGTCATAATTATGCCAATATTAATCACGTGGTATAAATGTCAGCTGAATTGGAACTAAAGAGAATTAAAACTGTCACCCTCGTGTAGAATATATAGTACGGATAATTAAAACTGCCACCCTCATGTAGAATATATAGTACGGATAATTAAAACTGCGACCCTCATGTAGAATATATAGTATGGAGAATTAAAACTGTCTCCCTCATGTAGAATATACAGTACTAAGAATTAAAACTGTCACCCTCATGTAGAATATATAGTACGGAGAATTAAAACTGTCACCCTCATGTAGAATATATAGTACTAAGAATTAAAACTGTCACCCTCATGTAAAATATATAGTAAGGAGATTTAAAACTGTCACCCTCATGTAGAATATATAGTATGGAGAATTAAAACTGCCACCCTCATGTAGAATATATAGTACGCAGAATTAAAACTGTCACCCTCATGTAGAATATATAGTACGGAGAATTAAAACTGTCACCCTCATGTAGAATACGGAGAATTATACAAGAATTAAAATGCCCCTTCTGTTAATCTGGGATTACAATATGCATATTTATTGTATTGTTAACAGCATTAATGGTTTTAAACAGTTTTATTTGACCTCACCTTTACAATCAGTATATATGTATAAATATATGAGGATACTGAAATCACAAAGATCTTAGTGAACTAAATAATCGTGTAAAACGCTGTATGTGCTTTATATTGAACCCTGACAACGCTATCCCCTCTCAAGAACTCGGCAAGTCCAGTTCACTATAATGCTCAGTTCACACCAACGGCGCTTTAATTGATGGCGCTTTGGCGTAACAAAGCTCGACTGAAGCGTAAAGTTCGTATTAGATCGTTGAAAAGCTTTGAACAAAGCCGGACATTCGGCAAGAGCGCCAACAAATTTTAAGCTGTTTAAAAAATTTTGGGCGCTCTGTCACGAATTGATTAAAGCGCCGAGAGCGTATATATCAAAGCTTAACGAAGCGTAACAAAGTTCAGCAAAGCGTATAGGAAAGCTGAACAGAGCTGTATTCAAAGCGGGGACCCCAGTCTTCACGGTCTGTCACCACTTGACACGCTTTGTTAAGATGTCTCAAGATTTGCTACGATCTGGCATGAAGATCTGACACGCTTTGTTACGCTTTCCCGCGAATTGAGACGCTTTGATCAAGGATTGACACGCTTTGTTAGGCTTTGTTACGCTTGGCAAGCTTCCTCAGGCTCTCCTACGATACCCAAGCTCTGTCCCCGGCGCTGCGACTTGCGTACCACTCATACATGATTACGAAGTCCATAGGTACTCATTGCATTGTTTCAGAAAAAGTATCCTGAACCTAAAAAATTACACAAAGATGCGAACAGAGCTTAACAATGCACAACAGAGCTTGATTATCGTGTCAGAGCGTGGTTTAAAGCGTCATACTCGCATCAAAGCGTAATCAAGCTTATCAAAGCGTGATTTAAAGCGTAACAAGGTCTGATAAAATCGGGAAATAATTCGTCCCCAAAGCGTAACTAATTCGTATCAGCGCGTTACATTACTTAGAGGATCGTGATATTTTTGGAAAAGTAAACAAAAATCATGGTGCTTTGCTCGCCGATTAAAAGCGCGGCATTCGCCTTTGGTGTGAACTAGGCATTACAGCGCCCGGTCCCTCGGTCTCTGCGGCTAACAAACCAGCGTCGCTCATTGCGGATGGGAGAGTACCACCCCTAGACGTCTTCCCTGAGGTAGGTGACATAAACGTCTTGTACAGGCTCCACTGGGACACCATGCATCAGCCCTTTAATCGCGGGAGATTTGTCCACGACTTCTACAAGTTCTGCCAAAACAGTGAGCGCGTTCTGGATTGCTTTATACAAACCATTGACGAAATCAGCCTTCAAGTTAAAATTTGACTACGGCGTCATGAGACCAACCAGGTCCGGTATTACTCCCCCAGCCTCAACATCCCCCGGGTGTTCCCCAGTCCCCATTTAATCCGGAACAGGGCGACGATAGCAGGTTGTGGGGGGGAAAACCGCAGGGAAAATGGCAACCTTCTATCGAGACCTAGGAGAAGATGTCTACAAACAGTCACCACGAAGCCGGCGTCACCAAAATACGTGAAGGAAAGCTGTGTCAAAAGATTGTGGGTTTTGTTGCGAACGCCTTATACCTTTCCTGCCTTGCATCAGACGTGCCAGCGGGGCACTACGCCCGTTGGTTACCCACAAATACTGAGGAGGTCTTCACACAACGCCAAATCACCCACATCTCTGAATGGTTAGATGGACAAACACACCTCCCCGGCATCACCATTTGACATAAATCCAACCATACGGAGAAGCGGCTCGGCGATCGACAGATGGACAACCTACCGTATTTCAATTTAAAGGTTATTACTGGCAAGCACACGAGTGTGCATTCACGAGAGATCACAATAACACCAGACGGGGAAAACAGCCGAAGAACTACGTACTGAAACGCTCGACGAAACACAAACACCAATGGAAAATTACAGTTCTAAAAAATAACTATTTCTTTAAAATAACTTCAATTTTATAACACAAACAGCAGTTGAAAATAAATATCACAGTCAAACCGCATGTAAAAACAAATGATCAATTATTATTCCTAAAATGAGTGTGTAAATATTAATATATTAAATAACATTAAAAGTATTTTACAATGAAAACTATGAGTTATGTGATTCGTTAAATGTGATCGATATATTATGTAGATACATTAGGCCTTCTGTTTACATAATATCTGGTCTTTGTCAACCTCTAAGATATTCGTCCAGAGTTGGAGGATCTACATTAAAGTAGCTGCCTGTTTGACTACCAATCAGTGTTGTGTGACAATTTGTTAATAAAGCCCCAACCAAATAATATTTTCCTACCGGTTGTAACCAAAGTTTCCAGTTTTTCTTAAAATCCAGAAATGCAAACAAGTTTAATATCTTACCACATTGCCACTCAACACAGACTCTGGCTTTTGACATCTCTTTGTTAAACAATCTTTCCTCTGGTGTTAAATTTGCCCCTTTGAACGGGGAAATCAGATTAGGATGCATAGCATAAGCTGGGTCTCCATACAACACGAAAGTCTGTCCATTATTTCGAAACGCTTCGAGTTGTGGAATTAACCCAATCAGCCTTAACATAGCACTATCATGTCTCGTACCTTCAAGGGGCCCATACATATGAACAATTAAACCATTGGGTGCAACAGCAGACTGAAACTTAAGCGCATGAACACGTTGTGGCCACTGTAGCACACTCTCTGAAATTTAGTTGGCCTTGGGATTGGTCTGGCTGTTGCATCAATAAAACCCCAGCAATTCTCCAAAGGATAGCCTTTTACCAAAACAGCTCTACTGTACTCTTGTAAACAGTTAAGAGTAAGCCAAGGGTGCCTTAGGTTATTGAATAAACCCCCATGCTGCTGGTGTAGGAAATCTACTGTTACGTTGATGATCAAACTAAGTTCAGACGCTGAACGGCCAAATACAGGGGATAAATCTGACAAGCGGGCAGGATAGGCTAGACGCCTAAGTACAACACAAAGGGCCTCTAATGGACCAGCGGTTGTAAGGTTTGGACACACAACCTTTGCAGGAATTTTAAGTCCATCTCTTAAACGAAAAAGTTCACCTTTTGTGAATCTGAACATTTCTTTACATTGCTCATCACTTAGTTTATTAACATCAAGACGAAACTGGTATTTTATTGGTTTTTCAATGAGCTCATTACTGAGAAGCAAAACATCTTCATCATCGGAGTCTGACAATAAAGCTAACTTAAGTAGTTGGGAAGACATACTGCATGTACCTTTGCTGCTTGACATGACACACTCATTTATATTAACATTGTTTGAGATCACAGAGTGGCTTCAATGTTGGAGATGACACACTGCATTGCTTGAGATGACACACAAGCTTCAATGTTTGAAATGGCACATCAACCAAACTGTTTGAGATGGAACAATGTTGCCACCGATAGGACAAATAGGCTTAAATGTTTGAGATGCCAAACTATATTACTTGAGATGCCACACTGCATTGCTTGAGATGTCACACTAGTCGCAATGTGTGAGATGACACACTAGTTGCAATGTTTGAGATCAGACACTGTTTTGTTTCAAATGAGCACCACATGGCTTGAGATGACACACTTCATTGCTTGAGATACCATACTATTTTGCTTGAGATGTCACACTACATTGCTTGAGATGACTCACTACTTTGCTTGTGATGACACACTACTTGGTTAAGATGTCACACTACTTTGCTTGAGATGTCATACTACTTTGCTTAAGATGCCACACTAAATTGCTTGAGATGACACACTACATTGCTTGAACTGCCACACTACATTGCTTTAGATGCCACACTACATTGCTTGAGATGACACACTACTTTGCTTGAGATGACACACTGCGTTTCTTGAGATGACACACTGCGTTTCTTGAGATGACACACTGGGTTTCTTGAGATGACACACTATGTTGCTTGAGATGACACACTACATTGCTTGAGATGCCACACTGTGTTGCTTGAGATGACACACTACATTGCTTGACATGACAGACTGGCTTAAATGTTTGAGATGACACTACATTGCTTCAGATATCATAAGAGACTGGCTTAATTAAATTTTTGAGATGACACTACAGTGTTTGAGATGACACTACATTGTTTGAGATGACACTAGCTTCAATGTTAATTGTGATGACACTGAGATGATAAATTAACAGTAAACTATTTACTCAAGCTTTTTAAAATTTCCAATAAAGCTAATCGCTCCTCTCGTTCCAGGCGCAATCTTTCCTTCTTTTCTTCCTTATCTGCTTCAAATCTATCCCTGTCTAATTTCAATTTCTCCTTCTCAAGTTCCAGCTGTTCTTGTCTTAATTTAATTTCCTGATCTTTCACCTTTGCCTCTCCCTCTTTCTTAGAGATTAAATATTGTATTATTTCATCATTCCCATTTGCATTGCGTTTCTTTTTCTTTGCAACACTGTGGTCAGTATTATTTTCTATTGAAGCATGGTTGGCTGAAAGTAGAAGAGTGCATAAATTAAACATATTCTAACATTCAGAATTAAATTAACTTAAAATCAATTTGAATATATCTATAGGTATTTGTAAAGGGTGATGCAAAATCGACTTCAATGGAGCACCAAGTGAGCTCACTACAGCAAGGTATACATAGTCTACTGGCTGTCTCAGGCCATGTTTGACATGAGTACTCAGTATCAAATACAGGGTCAGATCTAGGTCCCTAAAAGGACCCCTTATAAAATCAAATCATATTTTTGCAAATATCAAATAATTTTTTTTCTTTTATCAAATGAATTATCCATTTGTATGTACCCAAAACTGAATTCCATTGCTGAATTGTAGAGGAAAATACAGAATTTGTTGCTAGGCAAAACGTTGACTTACAATTCCAATCACTGAAGGGGAAAGAAATGTGTTTAAAAAATGATAAGTTGTACTAATCAGTGTGGTTATGTCTAAATAATAAGCATTTAAAAAATTAGCCCTGAGTGCAGTTTGTCAGTAAAATCTCTTGCCATTTCACTTAATTCTGTTTTGTAACAAAAGGAAACTTAGGACATTTTTGGGGATGTTATGACCAAGCAGGATACAGCATGATCTGCATGACAGACATACTTTCGAAATATCAGATACCATTCGATTAAAACCATAGCCATCTTGCCTCCATGACAATGCTCTCTTGAGATCAATAATTCCCTTTTCAAATGGGTGGGTATCCTACTACCCTAGCAAAATTTCTGGATCTAACAATGGTAGGTGTTGGTCTCTCTGAGTATCTAATACAGTGACTTGTTGGTAGATTCTAACTTGATTTAAGCATGTTTACAGAAATATTTTTGTTTTTAATTTAAAAACTGTTAGTCAAGTACAGATTATGGTTACCATGAGTAAAGGTTGTTGGAAACAAATAACTTTTTAGACCCCACAAAATTAATGATACTATAGCTAGACATGCTAGTTTAACAACTAAATGTAATTTGACATTTTACATACTTCTGTCTTTGAGACCTTCTAAGGCTTTTTCCCTTATCTGAATTGCCTGCTGCCTGCTTTCTTCCTGATGTTTCTGGGTTTCTCTGTTCCTGTTTGATTTGACAAAATCAGCCTCCTTCATTAAATCCGATATTTCCTGAAGTAGAACTGTTTTCTCTGTATATTCTTCCTCAGTTCCAGATCTACAAGGTAACAAATATTAAACATCAATTGTTGTCTACTGCTGAAAGTAACCTATTCTGGCTATTCAACACATCACACATAAATCTTTAAGTGTTTGTTTAAAACTAAATTCAGCTTTTTATTGCATTCCTTCATTCAATTAATCAGGTCGTTCTGTTTTATTTTCAAGT
>JAVFBX010220809.1:0-11385 GCA_034783855.1 Mopalia kennerleyi | reverse complement strand
GTACGGAAAATGTCGAAAGATTACATAATTTCTTAAATTTTGTTTTTCAAAAACGAAAAAAAAAAAGTAGCAAATAAAATGACCAGCTCTAGATTTAGGGGTAGGCCTACAGTGTCTGGTAGGCACTACATGACACAGTAGAAGTACCAATTTTGTATCCAGCAAGTACCGTCTAGCTTTTCAACTTGGATTCGCAAGTCATGAAGATAAGGCGGCGACGTGTTTAATCAAATGAAAAAGTATACGTGGGGACCACTGACCAATGGTGTAGAGTATAGGGAATAACTGAAAGTGCCAAGGGAAACCACTCTGACTGTAACAAAACGACACAGAATTATCTCCCATAATCTATAAGTTTTCATCTCTAGACTGGGCGCAAAGATGCACAGGCATAAACAGATCATCTTCTGCCAGTTCAAAAGAAAAGGGCCAGACAAAGGCGTGAGTTTAAAGCTCTGAATGACCCTGGGTTTGCTTTTCAACCTCAAGAATACTATTTGACTTCAATAATAATAGAAACCAATTAGTTTAATCTTATTTCACAAAAATAATATAACGTTAACTTAATTATTCATACAGTGAACTTGTTCTTAGGCTACCATATTGGCAAATCAAAGAAGTGTGGTCTACAGTTCGCCTGGAGATCACACGGTGTATTTTACCGGGGAGTGGTATATACTTATTCCAGATTTTGCAGACAATATCATGGCAAGGTCACATAAACGGGAAATATACTTTGCGTACATACCAAACAATTAAGAACTAAGTCTATTGGTCATTCGACAATAAAAGAGGCTGTCTTTTGTTAGCAATTGTGTATATTAATTTGTAATCAGAACAAGTAGTTAATATACTGTGGTTATTTATAGTGTTACCATTGTCTGTTGAAGTATATCACCGTGGTATAAGTGAAATATGCAATCGGTACAGCAACCCATCAACCAATCAAGCAAGCAACCCATCCATCCATCCATCCATCCAACCGACCACCAAATCACCAATCAATCAATCAATCAACCAATCAATCAATCAATCAATCAATCAATCAATCAATCAATCAATCAATCAATCAATCAATCAATCAATCAATCAATCAAGCAATCAATCAATCACTCAATCAGCTAGCGAACCAGCCAACAAATCCAATCAATAAACACGTATGCTGATTAAATCAATCAATCCAATCAATTAACCAATCAATCAATCAATCAGAACGTATGCTCCTTAAATCACTCAATCAATCAATCCATCAATCAGATCGTATGCTCCTTAAATTACTCAATCAATCGATCAATCAATCAATCGACTTGGGACTACTTTTCTTCTTACTTTGCCGTATTGATTTCGCTTAGCCTTTGTCGGCTGCTCAGTTCCGTCATTGCACTTTTGTCTGAAGTTTTACAGTCTCTGTTGCTTAACAGTGGAGGGTTGGGAGGGAGTTTCCTAGCTGTTGTCCTGGTGTTCTCGAAACTAAAGGGCAACATGTGCGTTTGTATTGCGTCACGCGATTGTCCTTGGTGGTTTTCTTAACCCTTTGCGCTGGCATGCAGCGAAATAACATCAAGAACGATGTTAAACCACAATTAAACAAACTGTTGCTTTGGCAGGGCAGGCGTCATCTTAATTATTATTCTCAATGTCTCATGATTTAGTTTTCTGATATCTCAGCTTGCTCTGTTCACCTGACACAGAGCTAAACTTCGAAAATCAAAACTGTTATAAATGGTCCAACATAAAAACTCCTACAATATCCACATCGACAGTTCACTCTAGATTTAGACAATGTTCACATCGCCTGTTCAATCTAGATCTTAATAGCTCTAGAGTGATAACCAGCCAACCAACTTTCTCTAATAATATTTGGCCGACAATTTATACGAATTTATTGGAACATCAGTATAACAAAGACCTTGATGTGCCAGTACCACGTGTCCTAGGTCCGTGTCGACCGAGATGAGTGCCTTATTCCTTTTGATTTAATAGCAGAAATGGTGGAATGAGTTGGCGTGGGCGGAGGTCAGGTAATCAATGGTAACCGGGTTAGCCCATCCCTTATCCATGACAATATATCTCCCTGGCCATTCACAAATAAAAATTAGCGTAAATGAGAATAGATACGTCCATGTGTTTCATTCACAATAACGATGTTCATTGATAAATCGTGTAGTAAATGTTCTATGTGTGGGCGAGACTGTCGAAATATGTGTACGAGACAAACCGGTCTTCTAAATTAGGTCCAAATTCAGAGAGTTTGTTTTCAGATAGTTGAAGTCGATTAGTACAAGATTAGTGTTACTCCGAAGAACGAAAGACTCATTTTGGCTTCGATATTTCGGCAGTTTATTTTGCACCATCAGAAAAGTGATGATGGCGTTGGAAAAATAAATCGCCGAAGTATGGAAGACAAAATGTGTCGTTCGTTCTTCGGATTAACACTACTCTTGTACTATGCTGAACTTATCAGCGGCAATCACGGATTTAAGTCGATTGCTCAACGCAAAATGTGATTGAGCTTATCATGAACACAGATCTATACATTCTGTTGAATAAATCAAAGACATTATATAATACCTATGAAAAACGTGGAGAGGAACATCGTACCTAGCTATTGCTCTCCTGATACAATTACCAACGATCATGTGAACCGACATCAATCGTTCGGCATCGGTCAGGTTTGTTTTGTCGGCTTTTGTCTGTGATGTCTACCAAGCAGTCATACTGTAAGAATTTTCAACGACTGTAGTCCCACGTTGCTGGGTACGAAATCGCCCGGTTAGATGCATGACAATTGCAAAAGTCGGACACTGTCTAAGAACAGGTGTTCCTGGTCTGCCTATATACGGCGCCACTTCTAGAACATCGGTTTTCCAGTCGATCATTTCTCAGCAGTATGTGATTGGGAGGCAGGTCTTATTTCACAAGGTTTCGTACGCCTCATCGGTCGTATCTCTGTTTACTCGAGTTAGTTGCACCATTGTTTTTCTCATACTTTCCCGCGTTACTTGTCGTGTACAGGCAGTCAGTCAACGTCTTATCTTTTACGTCACGTGATGTTTTGCCAGTTCTTATTTCACAAGGTTTCGTACGCCTCAACGGTGTACGAAACACTGTTTCTGTATGTATTCGCCTCTATTTAAATATTCTCTAATTCATACATTTTATCATACGCTACATGATGTACATGTTTCTTTTTGCTAACATTGAATATGGCTTCTGAACGAAATAGCGTGTCATATTATCGCAGCACATATGTGGATAAGAGCTGGAAATCCTTTTTACCGGGTTAAATGGATGAGAGTACTGCATGAACACTTGAGTCAACAACTCGAATAAACCTCTCTAACAAATTTTGAGGAATCTGCGGCAAAAATGTTTCACGCGCTAATGTTTAGTCCCGGTAAGGGAATAACGCTCAGACTTGTTACATTAAAGCCCTTTTAACATAAAAAAGACGGGCCATATGCTTGGAATATGAGGTCAGTATGGCACAGATTTGTAGTATCATAATGATACTGCGGGTAACATGTACGAAAACTATGCCGGAATCTCCGGGTTGTTGTTTATGTATTGTTTAAATGTAAGCTTCTCTTATAAACTCAATCACGGAGGATTTGATTTAATTGCATTTACAAGTTCCCAGCATTTAGACATTACTGTTAATCATATCATCTAATTATAATCCCAATGTATTCCTAACAGATTTTTAGAATTTATTAAAAAAGACTTCAACCTAAGAGAAGTAAAAAGCCAAAACATAAACCAGGGCTGAACAATATGTTAAATTCAACCACTTTATAAATATTTAAATATTCAAAATAATCCAAAAGATCTGTTTTAGTTTGGGGAAACTTTACACAGTGACAGTTTAGCTCATGAAATATAGGGTATTTGCTTGTCGTTGTTTGTGTTTCAATGGCCGTGTTGTTACCAATTTGTCCCGTTTTCTGTTAGTCTTAGTCTTTAACTATCCAATCTGCATGTTTGTATTTTGTTTTGGTTTCCTTGAATATTACTAGTAAATCCTTGCATGTCTTAACTTCTTATTGCTGTGTTGTGGCGACTCTCCTCTTCGCAAATAGCATGCACCGGGTGATGATGAAGTAAGTAACGTATCGAAGGTTTTGAAACGTACAGAAAAAATGTATAAATAAACATTAACTGCAATTTCTTTATCAAGTGTCTTTTTCCTGACGAAGTTACAAATTTATAACCAGCGAGACACAGCAATAGCCAGTCACAGCCATCCAGCCAGAAAACCAGCCGAAGCCAACCAGCCAGCCAGTCAGCCACAGCCAGACATAGCCAACCCAGCCACAACTAGCCATTGTCAACCACAACCAGTCAGCCAGCCAGACAGCAAACAAGTCAGCCACAGTCAGTTTGAAGTTATGTTCCTTTGACGGAGGGTGAATTATTAAGTAACGCTTTACCCATTAAGGGACAGCAACAGCTCCTAGTGAGCAAACAAGGTCTCTGCAGCCACCTTAATTAACGTTTTGGTGAACTATGCAAGTTATCTTCAGACGAAATAGCTGCAGATTTAGAATATGTTTTTGAACACATCATTAGCAAATCGACAGGCAGATAATCGTTCTTTTGGAATAGTCTATTAATTGTAAATTACACGCCCTGCTTGCCACTAAATGGTACGTTATTTTACGATAATCTCACCACAGGATGGAGACTCGTACGTCTTGATCGAAATTACTGAATTATCAAATAGTAAATTAATTTACGACTTCCTGTTTAAAAAACACTTTCTACGTCACGCAGCAAAGAGGCCATATCACCAGGATAGGATAAGATAGAATATTAATTCTTATAAGTGTTAAAAATACATTTAATTCAACATTCTATCTAACTTGATTCCCTGCAATGTAGCCCTAAGTCAAACGCAGTGACTATAGAAGCTAAAAGCAAAGTAAGCAAATATTTAATTTCGAGTCAGTATTACTTTTTTTCACAAGCCATTAATGAATAGATTTAATGTTATTGATCAATGTTTCCTCGTCAGATAAGCGCGACATTGTTTATAAAATGTAGCCTAATACAACAAAAGTTTCTAGGAATGACTCCAAAAGTCCAAAGTTTTATTATATGATATAATGAAAGTGACATTCTATTATGACGTCGTTACAGAACATCGTGTTTTTTTTAATGATAAACGGTGTCCTACTTATAAGTTATATGAATAAAGGGGCCTACTCTCCAAAAGTTTTACCCACATCTGTTAATGGATTTTTTAGTTATACAGCTTACACTATGTAGCTAATATACAAAGGAAATGCCATGTGTTCATCGAGATTTAACGTGATTTAATTCACTTCCGGTTGCTATCCAGTTATGGTAATGTTACAATTATCTACCAGGAAGTCAAATACACGCACCCTACACCTAAAGCATTAAGCGATAATACGATTGACATAGCTTTTTACAAGCAGTCATTTGGGTTTCACACGAACCACTTTTATACCGATAGCATCGCGTGCCTTCTGAGTACGTTCGTATTTAACGTTCTACAAGAGCGTTAATCATCTGGTAAAGGATTATCCAAGGTAGCATAATCAAAGGTAAATATTCCGGTTAAGCGGATGTTGGCTGTGTGTGTTTGAATTCTAGTTTTGCCGATAGATTGATTTGGTTACTATCTCTGTTCTTCAGTACTGTAATGAGCAGTTGTTGAACATGCTATTTAAGAACCTGGTTCTTGATGATGAACCGATTGCTGGAGCCACAACTGATATAAACGGTAATATATTGACACCGGTATACCGCTAATAAAAGAAAACTCTAGACAAAAACTTAAACGCTGTCCTTGGTAAACATACTTTACGCTGGATAATTCCCTTGACATTGAACACTTAAAGACTATCGCAACACTGTTTACCTGGGGTTAGATTTCATATCCGAAATAACACCATGCATCGATTAACTTACCTGGTGTCGATTTCAAAGACTGCATATTTTTATTGGCTCATTAAGAACATGAAAGGAATCCTCATGATCCGCCTCCTAAATTATATCCCAAAGTCAGTATTATTTTAATTAACTCAAAGATGAAAACCAAAGAAACTTACTGACTCTCTCTTACCTGTGTTGATATCGATAAATAGCTTTGGTGTGCATTACTAGGATTGTCTGCAGTGTTTGAGAGCACTAGATAAACACGGTATCAGAATTCCCAAGTGATGCGATTCTCTTTACAGTCTGCAGGATGGTTTTATCCTCCTACTTTTATGCTCATCATGGCAATGAGCTTTGTAAGTGCGAATAGCAATAACGAATTTCGCATCAAATCTGTACAACTCGCATCTTGCACATAACGCAACATACTGGAAGTCAACCTCGGCTCGTCGATCCCCGAAAGAGTTCCAAACCCGGTGGACGCAATCAAGTTTTTCTTTCCATGCATTGTAATTTGTCATATAGCCTCACCCAACTGTTTGTACACACAATTATTATTTAATGACATATTCGAGCAGATTTTGAAAGATAATAGTAACTGCTTTGTTTGCGGCAGTTCCCAATTTCTTCCTTCACAATCTCCAACTGCGAATTTATTTTTAGATAGATTCGACGAAAATAAATTTGTGGCTTTCATTTAATTTCTGTTCATTTGTTGCTCAATCTGTTGCCAAATTCTTCTGGCAGAGTTGGTACAAGGAATATTTATTTCATCCCGATAGCAAGATTAAATTAGCATGTCACATACACTTAACAACATTGCAAACGCAATGCATTAATTATAGTTTTTATATGTCTTGCATGTTGTATATAATCAGCATCCTTTTAACACTGTATTTAAATATACAAAAATGTTTAGTAGTATAAAATCTGTCCTTTCATCATTACTTATCACCACGACAGCAATTTCCTTAAATTGGATATATTTCTTAAATACTTGTTTGAATGATCTTTTTCTACATGATCAGTATCCGTTAAAAATACATTTAATTATACAAACTTTTTACTAGTAAAAAATCTGTCCGGTTATATCATTACTTATCACCACGACAGCCCTTTTCTTAATTTGAATATGTTTCTTTGACGCATTTTTTAAATGCCTTGTTATTCATATACACGTTTTGTACCACTGTTATCAGTCCTGTAACTGGGCTTAATGCCTGTTGGAATCTGAAATAAATAAAACCTAAAACTAAAACCTAAAACCAAACGCTCCATTTAACAATTGATGGCCGTTTAAAACAACTTAACTAAAATTCAAAAGCATTCAATTGGTAAAAAAATAAAAAAAGGGAATACAGGAACTTCCCTGGCGAGCTCTACTTAACCAATCTATATTTTAAAAAAAATTAAACCATTGAATCAGTCAAAGGTATATCTATTTCTGAAAAACATGCGATGCTGGCTAAAACCATATTTCGAGTGTATTGATTGTTCAAAGATGGCCCCTAAACCAAGCTGTTAACTGCTTGAAATAAGGTTCGTGACATAGCTCAGCTGTCAACCTTGGTATCAACTGTTTTAACCGTGCCGCATTCGAGATAGTGGTTTCTTCTTTAATCAATGAGCAAGGTTCGAAAAACAATTTCAAGCTTTCCATGGAATGATTGTCACTTTTGATGCTTTGGTGTGCTTTGGCGAAGGTAGTCATGCTTCATCGAAACACATACTTTTAAAGAGCAGAATTACTTTGAACAGTAGATTACTCGGCCTATTGCTATGTAAACTCATCTTATATTATGTAAAACATAAAAAGTACCAAGTTGTTATCATCCAAAAAATCAGTTTGCTTCCTCGGAACTTTTTTTATGCCACACTTAAGAGTGTTTCAACCTAGTATGGCGCCAGTGCAGACTGCAATAGTAAGAAAAATTTGCAAAAAAAAGGGAAATACAAAGGAGAAATTTATCCGCCAGCAAACTTCTGCAACAAGATGGAAAGAGAAACATTGGAGCTTGGAAGATAAACTTGACTAATTGGGGGCTTGTCCCTTTATCGTGGGTTAGGTATATCATTGTATGTGAAACTGTATTCATTGTTTTGTTTTCGCTCATATACTAAAATAATTATTTCGTATGAGCATTCCATGTGTGACAATATAATGATTTTCTTGATGAACACATTCCAACAGAGCCATAGGGAAGACTCTCTGTTACAAGTTCATTCCGTCATCTGTGGAAGGTTGTCCCCCCTTCTTCTGCTGTTATCATATGA
Organism: Mopalia kennerleyi; assembly: GCA_034783855.1. Taxonomy (NCBI): domain Eukaryota; kingdom Metazoa; phylum Mollusca; class Polyplacophora; order Chitonida; family Mopaliidae; genus Mopalia; species Mopalia kennerleyi. The sequence continues at coordinate 3,207 of JAVFBX010220809.1, read as the reverse complement.
CCTGACCTCAGTGGAAAGAGGATTCGCAATAAACAAAAAACCTTCAGTGGAAAACTTTCATGAAGAATCTTGCACTGCCCGGAGAATGATCTTTGATCATAATCAAGCTTTTAGAGGGTTGACAAATATGAAGTTGTCTCGGCAATTAAAGTTGTCGGCTAGTGCTGCCTGGCAGCGCTACATGGTCGCTTTAGATAAACTGAAACACTCTAAAGGGGGAAAAACAAGAGATGAGACACAACAATCAGTCCCGTAGGTGATCAACAAAAAAAAAGAGGAGAATGTTCGCAGATATCATTAGTTTGTCTCAAAACCAGTTAACAATTTACAGATAAAGCAGCGACAACAGGGCAAATAACGCTCAATAGTCTGCACCGTAGTGCAAAAATTAAAAGCACTTGTTGACATTGATAGCCAAATGAAAGAACTTCTTAGGAAACTGGTTAGTTAAGCTTAGTGTCATATGACAAATATAAGTGTATTAAATTATAAGTAATTGTATTTTAAGTTAATCGAACTTGAACAATTATCCTTAATCTATACCCGTCAATATATGCCTAATAAATGATGCAAAGAATAGTCGTAACAAGTTTCCTGTCAATCTGATTCCAATTGACGGACAATCAACCTGCCAGCATCGCATATACAAATATTTTACCAAAAGTGTGTTTAGTTTTGTAGCTCAATTGAAAACTGTTTTGCAGTGGGGATTTTATAACACCGACAACAGTTACTACTGGAATGTATGGTAAAACAATTGTGGAAATAAAAGTCTTGAAAAGTCCTCGAAAGTTAAGGCAACTATTTTTAAAAGTCCTTGAATTCTGTTTGAGATGAAGTGTACGGACCTTGAAGACTATTAAAGCAGTATACCTCATGTGGAATCTTGTGATCTTCATTTTATGGTGGTGTAAGTATGGTTAGAGTACACCGCCGTCACATAAGTGAACTCCCTTGAGTACAGCGTTTAACACCGATAGATACATCAATAAATGAATGAAGCAATCAATCCATCAATCAAAAAGTCATTGAATCAATCAACCTAACAATTAATCAATTAACCAATCAATCGCATAAGTGTTTAAGAAAGGCGGTATCCGACATTAAGTTGTCCGAAGCTATACTATCATAATTTCGTATTCATGTGGGCTATTTTCGGCATTTCTTCGCTGATAAACAGTTATCGTGTGAGAAAGCGTGAAGCGACGCCTCTCGGTTTGGCTTCAATCCAAAGAAACATTCCTAAAAGAGAGTATGAATGAAGCCATGCAGGCTGTCGAGAATAAAATATAGCATTTTTGTTTCTCTGAGTTACGTAACAAACGAGATGGTGTTTATGTGGGTTATCGCCCCTCATAGTTCCGCTTTATCAACTCCAGGGTGACCGGAAGCGTTGTTACCCCCCACTGCGCACATATCTTCCGAAGGTTGCGGTAAACATATATAACACTTATACTACGTTATCAGACGTATATCTTGCGAGAAACATTACACCAGCACTTCCGATGTCTTAACGAGCTTAACTTTGATAAGGGGGTTGTTAGCAATACTAGATGACCATATTATAAGAGGCTTTTAAGGACTTATAAGATGACAGTTAATTTTACATGAGCAGAATAATTATGTGTTTCTCTTAAAGTACATAACAAATTTGTATTTCATTTGCAGTATCATCGTATATAAAGCCACTTTAAAAGTATGTAGTGTACAGAATGGCGATATTTGAACATTTTCGTCTTTTCAAGGCTTTTATAATAGCTCGAAACATTCTTAAATTTACCCCGCTATTAGATGACGTCTCGTCAAATTGAAGGTCTCTATCTAATCATCTATTAGCGATTTAATCCGGTGTTGTGGACAAATCATGTTCCGAGCAACTGTCCCTGGACAACTTTCTGTTACTGCTTATAGAACAAATGGTCCATGTGTGGGCCTATAACTTCAGAATAATCAAAATGTCAAAAAAAAGCAAAATTGTCGAAAAACTACGAAGACGAAGTCTTTAGGCTGCTGGCCGAGGGAGAATTGGTGGTCAGGTTAACGTTATTCCAATAACACGGGTTTTCATGCTTACCAATATGACAAGGAAACCAATTCTGTCACTGAGAACAAGACTCGTTTCACAAAATGCACATAGCTATGAACGATGCGTTAAATTTGCTATCAAAAAATACTAATTTAGTATTTTGGGGATTTTTTTTACAATTCTTATTCACTATCGAACGTTAGCTAGTCCATTTCAACGTAAAATACTATTGGGGCAGACATTTTAACAATGGCGGCTGGAGGAGTGCCGCTTGATCAATCAGCTACCCACATTGCTGCGCATGTCTGGATGACAGACACATAGCTCTTTAACATATTCCTCAGTGCACATAACCTATTGACCCGGTCTACCACAACAAAGCAGTCATACAGTTCGCGCCTTTTTTCTGAAGAGCCCTTAGGTCGCTCATGGCGGTGCGGGCAAATATGTTTGAAGGTCGCAGCTTTTCAAATTTATTTTACTATCGTCTTTTCTATGCAAGTGTCCGGAGATGAGAAACTTGCATATTTACGCGCTGAACTCGTTTAAATTTGAAAATGGATGAGGTCGTTTCGACAGTCTATAACCAACACTAGATAAGCAGTCCTTCGAAAAATAATCAAGACGTCCAAATATCCAATGCCATAAAATAACATGAAATAAATAAGCCATATTTTATTTTCAGTTTCAGAAACTGGGATTGCCTGTAGAAATAGGACTGATTGTTAAAATAATTCATGAACATAAATTAAAGGCAACTTATTCCGGGCGTGACTCTGGTTAACGTGTCGGGCTATAATACTGATCCTATTCCAATGTACCACTCATCGGTACTAGTCGGTCTGTCGACCTCATGCACTGCCAATAAGAATCCAGGAAACCTTATCGTACATGTAACTTGATTGATTATGACCAAGCTGACAAGACGTATTATTTAATTATTCAATTTATGAACTTATGATGGTTGATTAACCGGCTGGACATTGACCAGGTGGAAAATGCCGTGCTGTTTGAATTTGCGTAGGGATAGAATTTTTTAAGTATGCCTACGCGTAAGGCGTAATTAGCCTGTTTATAACACGTAGTCAGTCAATCTAGAAGTAAACAGTGACCGTTAAATTAAATTTATTATCGTAATTAGTTCACTTGTCAAATAGTCATTAATGCGTGTAATTTGTCGT
>JAVFBX010220798.1:0-11386 GCA_034783855.1 Mopalia kennerleyi | reverse complement strand
AGCATTATATTATTCAAGCCACATTGTCAAAATAGCTTTTCGCTACTGGAAAAAAGTAATTTCCGGTACATTAAAAGTTGACTTTGCCTAAGAGTGACCGATGAGATTAACTTGCCTTAATAAAAACGAGACGATGTCTGGACTTATACCACGTTCCATTGGCCGTCTCCTATTTACCTCTTTTGATTCAGGTCAGTCGTGGTCTAGATCGACATGCTTTGACGAACATACTTTGGCATAATATTCTCAGCGCGATATGAAAATATTCTTTTTCAAACCAACATCATCGATTTTAAAACGATCTTCTTTAGACATTTGTTGACCTCGTCCGTACGGAGACACCATTGCTCATCGGTGGCCTTGCAGAACATACCTACCCCCACCCTTAAGGCTTCCACTGTTTGCGGTGGGTTGCGTCTCATGTCAGAAGAGAATGAGATCCTGGCGAATAAGGGGCAACTTGTCTGGCAGAAGGGTGCCACATTGTCGGATTGCCCTAACACGTCGCTTTGGCTCAATAGTCTCTTGGAAGGGTGTTCAGATGGTCCCGATCTGATCCATCATCTGGTTGCGGCAAGCCCTGCAATGATCAGAAATTAATTCCATCGTTATTAATAACGAAATATTCTGTTAAGCGGGGGTAAATTGTTCCCCAACAGAACTAAAAAATATATTAGGTTGTTTCGTGCCCAATTGACCGATGAGCCACCGCCTTCTAGATAATCTAAAATATAGGGTATATAACCTTTCATATAATTTTACGTTTGTTCAACTGGAATTTTATTAATTGCGATGGAATTAATTTCTGATCATTGCAGGGCTTGACGCAACCAGACGATGGATCAGATCGGGCCCATCTGAGCACCCTACCAAGAGACTATTGTGCCCAAACGTGCCCACAACTTTATGTCTTCATTTTGTTCTTGTTCTCATTCAAAATAAAGCCATGACCTCACATACACAGCTGCATAGTACTAACTCCTAAGTTATGGCCTCAAAAGAGATTCGTTCATAATAGCACATGATTACTGCAAAATAGTCTTGGTATTAACCTTTATCAATTTAAATTAACAATGCCCTTTTTAATTGGTTTTCCATGATCCAAGGCGGTCATTCACAATACCCATACACGTCTGGCCGAACATTAATAACTACCGACGGGGAGGAAATATTCCTTCCTGGGCGACAAGTGTGTTCCTCTCGGTTAAAATAGCACTGGTGAAAACTAATAATGGAATAGATCATACACAAAGGGTGCATTATAGTCAGAATATGATGATTATATTTGGTGCGATGTTTTTTGCACAGATGTACTGAATAATATACCAATAATATACAACTACTAAAACGAAGCATCTACATGGTAACTTAATTTTCAAATTGTCTTCAACGCATTTAACTGGTCACAGCTAACTGGTGTTTTTCTTCCGAGCTTGACTGGAGAGCTATTGTTTTCCTAGACATCAACATTTGTGAATGGTCATGACCAATCTGCTAACGCTGTTAAATTTTCAATTGACAAGAAACGTTTTATGATACAATCCGCTTTTAACACGACTTTTGTGCTTGTAGAAAAAGTAATTTCCGGTACGCTGAAAGCTGATTTTATCCTATAATTGGTTCAATAAAAATATGACGATTTCTAGATTTAAGACTCGAACAGTTGGTCGTTTTGATTATATCTCGATTGCTTATAGTCAGTAGAAAACCAATAAATGCATGCTTTGAATATATTTTTTTTGGCAATATAAATCATTTTAGGACAACGTTAATTTTTTCGGCTATTTATCTTGCAACCACTAAATGAGTTTGGACATTTGTTGGCAACTTTAGCCCTGCAAATTACATTTGGGCCAGCATTAAAATAGACGCAAGTCGATTTTAGAGAGATTTGTCCAAAACGTTCAATACAAGGTAGTTACTTCACTGTTAATGTTGAGGACATTCTTAAACCAAAGGTGCTATTTCGATAACAATAATTTCTTTGGTCTATTAACTCAGAAAGATGGATCTCAATTTAATGGAAGGTAAGAATTGAAACAATATATCAATATGTTCGAGACCGAACGTATTTATTTTTTGTAGCAAAAAAAGACTGAGATCAAATAAAACATACGTCATAATCCTTAGGAGTCGACAAACGCTCAATACTCTGTATTGCGACACAACCGATATAAAATAGAAGTTTAAAAAATGTATTCAATCCAAAATTACATTCCTGAACGACAGGCATCATTAAACACAGGTTTAGTTTCAACACGCTTTTGTATCCTTCAAACTAAAAAAAGAGAATTAAGCAATTGAGTTAAATGTATTAGTCAGTGGAGATTGTTTAGTAAGTGTTTAACGCCATGTTCAAGGGTATTTCATTCAGCTGGTTTTATATTGCGGGTACAATTTGGAAAACCGAAAAGAAACCTAGTCAAAGCCACTTGTCATATCCGTAGTCACGGGAAGAGCGAACTTGAACTTACAAGCACAGTGAAGAGGGTTTGGTCCAAATTTTGGCTCTTAGTGGACGCTATAGATTCGAATAGGTTTCCCTTCATACAAATCAAACGATTTCTGCCCGATTTTCTTCAATAGATCTTTAATATAGATTATGGTGTATCAGACTATACAGTGAGATAGACAGTGGAAAAGGTTGGAAGACGTTAATTTGAACTGTTTCTTTGTCTTATCAGTCAGAGAATGCTTTTGCTCGAAACGAAAATACCGATGTAATACACGGTAGAACTGTTATTTATGACAGTAATTTTACCCCTAAGAAAGTAACACAAGTCACGTGATTTGTCAAAAATGGTGATATTAAAACGGAAATGTATTTATCAAAAGAAGATTTAGACCTAGACTCCGATAGAAGAACAGAAGTATTTGAAAATATTTTCGCCCAGACTTTATTCGTGGAAGTTGCCATTTTGTGTGTCATGTGAGAAGAACTCGGATTGGTTTATCAGCATTGATTCGCGCGATAGTAATTGCTTGCATGAACATACGGGTGATACTTTAGGGCGATCAATCGCTGGCGATTAAAAATCGGCCAAAAATATCCAACGTGTTTGATCTGAGCGATTGGTTAGGCGGTCGGACGGCCCCGGAGATCATAATCGTTGTCGACTGCCTAAACATACGTGGCGAATTTTTCAGCGATCGGGCGATTATATTCGCTAGTGTGTCCCCAGCATAATACTTTACTTCATGCAATATCTAGTTGACCGTACACAGCGAAGGCTTTTTGGCAGATATAGCTTGGTTACAAAAATATTGCCACCGACCTTTCCCAAATTATAGGCCATCTGCTCATCCTACACGGATTGACTTGGAAGCTGTCAGATCATGTAACATTGTACAATGTCAACCTGACACAAGCTGCATATATTATTGTTCTGGTCGAACTTCGTTTACGACTTTGACCAGCACAACTGGGATTGGATATGGTCACAAATATGATATCAAGTTAATTGCAGTATGAAGATTTAAAAAAGGCACCAATAGATCCATGACTCTCACCCTTCGGGAAATGGAAGATTTAATCTCCAATGGCCTATTGACAATCCCTAAACAGTCCGTCGTCCAGGTGGTAGGTCTGGCTTCTCAAGTTAAATACGACCGAGGACTCTCTTAAATATCATAGCTCACTCACTAAACTACAGAGTAATTTCGTGACTGCAAAATTAACGATACTCTGTGGAATTTTTATTGCTATAATGTTAATTAACGGCCGTCCAGGAACCGTATATGTAGGTCATTAATTTCGTTTCCAGTCTAAAATTGTCGTGACTCATTTTACATTAAATTTCATTTGTTTGATTATTGTTGAACAACGTACCCAAGCGTATTGTATTATCGACGTTTATGGAAAGATTCGAAGAAACCTTGTAAAATGCAACGGGCGATTCCCGCAGTCACCCGAAAAGAACCTAAGGTTTTACCGTAGTATTCAAGGAGGTTTCACTTATATTGCGATGAATTGTTTAATTTTTCTGGGGCGTAATACTTATACATTAAAGAATGGTAAACCCACAAAAAACTAAAGTAACTTCAATGTGGAAACAATGAATGGGAGCGAACGTATTTCTTATTTTAGCAAAAACACTCTGTGGAAGGATTGAGAGCAAAGAAGACATCAAAATCCTTAGAAGTCAACACAACCGATGTAAGATGTTCGTTTAAAAAAATGTATTCAATACAAAATTCCATTTCTGAACGACAGGCATCATTAAACACAGGTTTCGTTACAACAGGCTTTTGTATCCTTCAAACTAAGTGTTTATTACGGCGAGATGGGAACATATTTTACTCAGCATTTACATTATTTGTCATGTTATAGGACATTAACAACAATATTTCTCACAAGCGCTGCCATAAGCCAGCACATGTAGAATTGTGGGTTTTCGATAGCGACTATACCATGATCTCTTAATAGTAGTACCCAAAAAGCCAAACAGGTGCGCTATGATGACTTCCTAAATTATCATTCGAGTATAGTTTATAACAAGACTTAAATGTGAGAGTTTTACTCATTTCATTTTGTGTGGCATTAATTGTGTTTTTTAAAGTCATGTTGCTTCTGGTCGTCTTTCAATAAATTTCTTACAATGTAGCTGAAATACCGGCGTTAATAAGGCGTAGCCACCAATCAATCAATCAACCGTCTTTAATAATCGCATGGAATCATAAGTTAATTAACTAGAAGTATTAAACACTATTTACCTATGCCAATGCACATGATTTGCATTCTGTTACGTCACAAGTGAGAACATGGTTTATTCATCAATCACTGTGGATATAAGTAGCCATGTTGAAATGTATTGGGCACATGGGCAAGTATAAGAAACTGTTTGGTGTAATTCATCTTTCTGCAGGCTAACGTATTTTAAATTAACCCCTTTACAAAAAATATTTCCCCAACTTTCACCCCAAACCCTTACTGACAAAACTTCAACTTGGTGTTAGATCTACATTAATGAAATACACCGCAAAATAGTCACTACTTGTTAAGGGCCAGAACATTAATACTTTCATAATACTGTCATGAGTAAAGTAATCAAAGTATCAAGTACACGTTCATGAAAACAAAATTTATATAACAGTAAGTAGTAAGATTTACTTATGCTTGACTGGTGAAAGGGTTGTTGACTTTAAAGAACTACATCCCTTTATGACATTTTTTTGAGTCATGGCACGGTAACAGATGGCGTTTGGTTTCGAAATGATTGTCACGATCATTAAACAACACATTGGCCGACTGTTTGTCTATCATACCACGAACATTTGCTTTGTTATGGATTCGTCAAATCACCCTTCACTGTATGATAACAAAGAGGAAGAGATTATCTAGCAGTCAAGTTTTTGTCTATCATCTATTTGGCCTGAATCAATATCAAGACATTGCAAGTGTTAACGGACGGATCTGAAATACACTTAATCTAGCCTTAACTTGGTCGATGAACGAAAATAGCTCCAGCGGAAAACCAATGGCCGGATTCTAATACAAATGTATATATGGCATGGTTTAATCATTTGATGTAATAGATGTTCTCAGATGAGTCATCGATCGGTATTAAAGTGTCTGTTGTCAAGGTGGTAGGTCGGGAAAGTCGGGCGGTTGTTCGGTTGAATACGACCAAAGATTCGCTTTCAAAGCAAAGACCAATAAAGAGGATGAGCTGGACTTTTTATGTCCATGGTTTTCATCACCACAACTGACCTATTATGCCCGTCCTCCCTACTGAAATAAAAATATCGGATGTTATTTATAAAATCAAATGAAACTGTGAATCACGCTGTGTTTATGAACTTGGTGATGCCTTTATTTTTAGTTTTTGTATCTGCCTTTCACGTCATCAGCATCAGAGACGTAGCGGTATTCCTTATCGAGACGGATTTAACTCGTCATCAATTAAATTACCCAAAAACGTAACTAGAACAAATGGTCGTACTGTTTTTACTAGTAACAACAGTCTGAAAACGATGGATAAACAATGCCGAACTATTCAGGCAAAATGAGTCCTTCATTCTTCGGCGTTGCACTACTTGTAAAAGATGTTAAAATTATCAGTGAAACTAATGTATTAAGTAGTTACTTCACTCAATAATCGTGTATTCAATTCCCGGACGGGTTTCAACCTGCTAAAATTGTCTGAACTAGAATCTGTTCAAACTAAGAAAGCATTATCCCAAAATAAGGGAAATACTGTTGATATTCACTTTCTATAAGACACAAAAATCTTTTTAGCCATTCAACTGTCCGTCATCAAGAGGGTAGGCCAGACAACTGGTTTATTAAGTTAAATACGACCACGGACTCTCTTAAACAGTATAGCTCCCCAACTAAATTAAAGGAATCTTCGGCGACAAACGAGCTAACGTAATTCCAGTGTAAAAGTAAGGAATTATAGCTGTGCAGGCATGCTGCGTTTCCGGATAAACATGTCAAACAGTACCGCTACACATGTTAAAGGAAAGAAAAGAATTCTAAAAACATATCACTATGCTGGAGACAGAACGTGATATTTTGGAATAACACATTGTCAATATCGACCTTTCCCATCTTTGGAAGGATTGAGAGAAAAGACAACATTCGTTTACAGCCTTAGAAGTCGACTAATGATCAATACTCTGTCGCACAACAATAGAGCTTTAAGACTGTTTCAAAACTTCCATTCCTGATCGACAGACATCATTGAACAAAGGTTTAGTTTCAACGAGCTTTTGGGTATCTTTCAAACTAGCTGCTTATTATGGCACGATAGCAAAATATTTGAATCAGCATGTGTGAAATAATTAACATCATTTGTCGTGTTATAGGACATTCAGTGAAATATGGACTGTTCGCGTGATAGCTCTACTATTTTCTCACAAGCGCGGCCATCAGCCATCGCATGTAAGATTGTGGGTTCCCGACAGCGACTGTATACCATAGACTCTTTATAGTCGTACCCAAGAAAACCGTACAGTTGCGTTATTGGATACCAATTTTTGAGACAGAACTCAAGTTTATTGTATCATGTTTAATAATGTTACTTTGCTCCGAGTCTTCTTTTAATAAATTGTCGAAATGTCAACGCTACAATGCAGCTGAAATACCGCAAATACCTGGTGTAAAACACCAATTAATCAATTGATCAACCATCTTTAGTAATCGTATTATTAAAGATTAACTCGTCAGTCCGTTGTGGAGATGACACTGTTTGTATGGAGAAATGGATAATGTCGGCGGTTAAACGTAGGCAAGTCGGTTCGCAAATTGATAGTGTATAGGCGGCTTGGTTTTAACCAGTATATAACGGTCGTCTGTATTGGTCCGGTTTGATTTTAACCGGTTACAGTCGTCGGTATTGGTCCGGTTTGATTTTAACCTGTTACAGTCGTCGGTATTGGTCCGGTTTGATTTTAACCGGTTACAGCCGTCTTTATGGTGCAGTTTGAGTTTAACCGATTACAGTCGTCGATATTGGTCCGATCGAAAAATCGTGAATAATACGAAAATCCTCTGCGGTGTGCTAAAATCCTGATCAAATCGAAAATAACTTGCATAATGGAATTTAGCCCATGCGTTTACCATTGGGTACATTGGTCGAATTTCCTTAGTAGATGGGAATTTATTTCGTACGTTTAAACCCTTATTGTCTTTTTATTGATGGTCGATAAAACCTTTCGTGACATACACATTAACGTTGTTTGTTTAGGTCATTCACAACTGTCTATGGCCACTGTATGGTTTATCAAAGACAACTCCCATGATTCCGTGCTACATTCTCCGCAATCTATTAATGGCGGATTTCAATGCATTGTAACACAGCTTAGTGAAATAAAACGCTTATTATAATAATTTTAACAAAAGCGTTGCAACTCCACCGTGTAATTCTATTAGGCGCTTAAGGTCCACCCGACCTACGCTACAATTCTTCCAGAAAACAATTGTAGTTTTAATTGGGGTTTATTCACTTGCAAAATTTTATTTCATATGTGTGAGTGGTGAAGCTACTATTTTCACTTCAATTGCACCGTCTGATTCACAGTCAGTAATTTCAAAGTGTTGCCATTAAAGAACTACAAAAAATTTCAAAATTCTGTTGATTTCTTGAGTGGAGGGCATTGTGTAAAATATGTTTGTGAAGTTTAAAGACTTAAATGCGTTTACACATAATTTTTCTACAGTCTATGGCATTACATAATCCAAACTGATGTTTTTGCAGTACAGATCCTTTTTTGTCACTAAGCGGTGCGTTTGTACACAAGCAACACTTAGTGTAATGATTCTGATTTAACACAATAGGCGTTGTAGTCGCAACGCTTAGTGTACTTTTTTTCTTTCCCATTGTTCGTTGATATGCCAGCGTTTGGAAGGCACATTGAAATGTCTCATACGTTAAGAAATCTGGAATAATCCCTTGGGGGTACAAATATGGCTAGGGTGAATCGTAAAGTGGCTGCCTCTCTTCGATCCAAGATGCCTGAGTAACAGACACCGAACTGTTTAGAAATTTCAGACATCTTTCAGACACAAAATACCCTTGTTAAAAACTTAGTTTACTTTCTTAAAACACAGTGATTTGTCTTTTTGGCGACATTTTGTGAACATGTTCGGATTGCTGATCTATGATTACCATTTTGAAAACGTAATAAAACCCACAACAGTTACAGATAATTTGTCTTGGCAAAACTAATACCTAATTAATCTACGACAAAATCAATCAAGTTTTTGCTGCGAACCCGACTTTACGCAAGCGCACTTAATTCCCCACAATGCTCTCTAACAAGCAACATGAAATGAATGTTTAATCAGACACGGTCGTCTTGATTAGTTAGACTTGCATCCAAAGAAGCACACGCCTTGTTCTTATATTTCTAAACTGAAATGCCAAGCTTTTTACTTGCACCCATAGCTTTGTCGGCTTAGGTGAATTTAAGAATATCAAATATCAAATTCCAATATTTTTCTAAACAAAATGAATGAAGAAGGTTTGGAATCTCAGCTGCTTTGTTTTGGTGGTTTAATGTCTTTTTTTTTTAACCCAATTCAACCAAAATAAAGTGGAGCTTTACAGTTGATTGAAAGATGCAGCGAATATATTATAAACGTTAAGGAGACGATAAGCCTTTCTTTTTAAATTACAATTGTAGGTTTTAGTATTTGTAATGGTTAATGAGAGTCTGTATTCAAATGAAGAGATAACAAAAGCCTGGATTAAACACAGTCTAATACAACGAAAGAGCGGGTCCAGGTATACTGATAGGTTAATACAATATTATAGAAAATGACACAGTTAAGATTAAAACTTATTATTCAACAGAATAACATTGACATGCTCCTTTTTATCGTATCAGGTCACCGCAGCAGAGTGTAACAAGCCATACTAACACATGGCCTGCATGTTGGAAGCTATTTTAATCTGATTATATTGTGTTTAAAATTAAGTCCTTACATTTGATACATCTTTTATTTTCATTTCAATAACGGGTAAAACTTAACTTAACCTTTTCAGATGGAAGCCAAAAAATGTAATATTATGGCATATTACATTTAGAGATACTTGTTAGTATTCAGAGTTAATGCTGGCACCAAACAGCGTGTGTAAAACGATTTCTAATGAGGATGAGTTTCACTCAAAGCGAATTTCAATTAGTTCATCAGCAAATGTTTCAAAACCTGTAAAAATGATACGTGGTTGTTCATATTGTAAGTGATGGTTTCAACATCAGACAGATCTCTTCTTCAGATGTTTAAAAAAAATAATTCTGCTGGCTACAACACTTACTTGATACGTGATACACGTACATGTATCTCTATTCGGAGTTAATGCTACAATTATACGGCTCGTGAAATGACAGGGTTTCAATTAGTTTATGTCAAGAAATTATTCTGAGACGAGGTTGTTAATATTATAAGGAATGACAATGACAAAATTAAAATCACAACATGGTAATGGCTATAACACGTGGCTCTTCCATTGATACCGTGTAGAGATCAGTTACATGACTGATGCAGAAATCAGTAGGTTTAAACTCCAATCTTGTGTGAGAATGTTGGTAATTTCAGATTCTACTTAAATTTGTTTATTCTATGTTATTCTATGAATACACTTGTAAAATAATAACATGTATCTACTTTAGTAAAATCTGCCATAGCCAACATCAAGTCGATTTAATGTTTCGAAATATCTATATATCCAGGCATAGACTAATTAGAAATTGTATGACAATATATTGTCAACAAGGCTTAATTACTTATTGGTTAATATGCACGAACTGTCGTCTGCTATATTATGAAACTAATGTTTCTTGCAAAATAGCTTTATTAAGTAATGCTTTGTATTATACACCAGAATTTTTCATGATCAGTAGCTTCGCATATTGGTTTCAATGGTAATAGTATGATATGGATATCATTCCAGTATACTTAATTGTGTTGAGGTAATTGGTCTCATTAAACTAATGATTGCCACGGTAATGGTATAACCATATGTCCAGATATTGAAGCTCGTGGTTCAATCTCCAACAGTTGTAACAACTGTTACGTAACATGCGTAAATAAGGATACATATATAGATGCAGTATAACGTTACCGTAGATATTAACCACTTATTGATATTAGTATACTTGTTAAAAACCAAGATATAACGGCAATATTGATGTGCAGAGACAGTTTCAAAGTAAAACAAAACTGTGATCCATAATCCGTGGTTAAGACAAAAACAGAACGCATCCAACTAGTTTAAATTAAATTGCATAAACTGCTAAGCTTGAAATGGGCCATGTCGGCTAGACATTATCCTAGAATTATTGGAAAGCGCTTAAACGACAGGCTACGGATCAATACCTCCTTGTGCTGTAGTTATTTAAAGCAGTTTTAAAGATATAACAATACATGGCAAAGCCAGGAATCGACAAAACTTGATATTTGAAGAGTTTCAAGCAGGTTTAAGAATGATAGCCAAAGCCGTTGGGAATGATACAGATCAACTCTAGTCGATATGTGAGCTTGCGAACTCTAAACAGAGCCGTTCATTCTCATCCTGCTTCCATTGTGAGATTTATATCACAAAGAGGAGTTTGGGATAAAAAAAGGACTACTTAATCCGTTCAGTATCGAACACATATTTAAATACGAGACAGTCATGTGACGCAACACGAGATGAACTATTCTAAATGCATCTTAAACAAGAACTATTCTTAGACAAAGTATGTTTGATGAACAACTTCATATAAACCTCGTCAAAATAAAATAAATAGAACATCGACCCAGCACATTATCCCAGCTGGCTGAACAGGCTCTGATCAACCTGTAGTTAATGTACATGATTGGTACACTGTTAACTATTTTCCGTAAATTTGACGGTAGATTACTGGCAGCTCATGCTGCCAACCAACTACCGTAAAA
>JAVFBX010220787.1:0-11387 GCA_034783855.1 Mopalia kennerleyi | reverse complement strand
TATTCCAACAATAATTGACACTAGCACAACCATAAAATGTGAAGTGTTTTGATACTGTTGGAAAGTTAATCTTCCTCTAGCGCTAAGTAAAGACACCATTGCTACACTCTAAACAAACTGACCTTAGCCAGAGGGCTAATTTTCATTATACATATAGAAGATTTGTCTGTGGCCAAACAATACAATTAACATTATATGGTTCAACAAATTATTGAAGTTTACAAAACTTTACATTTTTCAATCAAGACTTCGAAAAAATCTCATTCAAAAATGAAATGATTGACAAACTGTACAAAACCCCCCAAATAAAAAAAACAAAAGAAGATTTTTCCAGAACTGGTTCTGATTTCTAAAATTATTTTAGGACTTTGGAAAAATTTAAAAAAAAAAAAATTTATCTACTTATTAAGCTTCCGAGGCTTAAAGCCAAACTCAAATGTATTCCACTTGTAGTGAGAATTATTAATTGAAGTTTTGAATTTCAATTTTTATTTACTTACAAATCATGGAGTTTTAAGCCAAACTCAAGAGTTTTTCACTTTTATAATAGTTTAGTTATTTGGGGTGTTCTGGGGTGTGGACAAAATCACTTACTGGTATTAACAAGGTATTGATTCGTTACTCCCGGGTGATCCACATCGTGAATAGCACAGGCAAAAATTGCCGCCAAAATTTCTAACTCTGTAAACACATTCTGAAAGAAGAAAAAACATGTTCGTTTTAACAACAGCTTTATTTGTTTGATTGAGTGATTGATTGATAATGGTTAAATGGTGTTCTCAAGACTATTTGACATATATGACAAGGGATTGTCCATTTCCCAAACGTTAATGTGGTAGAATACCAGGAGTAAACCTAAAAAAACCAGCCACACCGGAGATTTAAAATTATTAATTACAATATGCCTTAAAATAAAATGTTTAGACCTCAATTTAAAGATCTGAAATTATCATTTTAGCAAAATGATTTTGTTATGTTTACTCACCTTAAACAAAACAACAAATTAAACTTTTATAAAAGATATGAGGAATAATTTGGCGAGAGTGTCTACAACATGGGTTTATTGTTTTGATGAGTTACTGACCTCTAATGCCGGAGCAGAGAGCAGGACGTGTGTGGATTGAGTGACATCCGCCGCGTGGATCTTGTTATGGTACGGTACGTGGTGGTAGTGATCTTCTAAGTGCATAAGGTAATTGACTAGAGTAGACGCTGGTATCTGAAATGTCTTCAACAAATCTCTTTGCTGTCAACAAACATGATGTATAGTTTTAGCAAAATATTGTTTTCCATTTGATAAACTGGATTTATCGAATTTAAACTTACATGTAAAAAATATTACGTTACTTCAGATTTTTTTTTATAAAGATGGCTTTCGATTATAGGGATATGTTAACACTTTATTCATCATAATATCAGCCATAGTTACATTTTGGACAAAAAATGTAACTATTATGCAATTAGCGGTTTCAGAACTGCACTGGGTTTTTTTAACAATTCTTTCTTTTTCGCTTGTCTTTCTGTCATTTTTTATACGGAATTAAGCAAAAATTTAAAAGCAGTATTTCGTCAATAACTTGGAGAAAACAGCATCTCCAGACACTGATAGGCTGGTTAATTAGGACTCGTTTAAACAGTCACATGATTTTCTTATCGGTTTGAAAACTTGTAACCGGAGGATAAAACATTACAGTAAGTATTTTTTTCAGCATAAGTCTAGACAATATACCATTCTTATATTTCTGTTTTTGCTTTTGCCAATTTTAACAGATAAACAAGAAAGTACTTAAGCTTTGTTACAGCATCTATACGCCATATGTAAAAATTTCTATAAAAGTTTTTTCTTGCTTTGTTGGAAAAAATAATGTTCCTCCAGTGTCACATGATACTGACGGCAGCATAATAACAATTGGAATAGACTCCTTTAGTTCAAAGGTCAGCAGCCTTAGTATATACCCTGTTATAATGTGAATGAATGGGACTCACCTGAAATAGGGTATAAACTACACATGTTAGAGGTCTGTTGGTGGAGAATTCACTGATTTTAAACATATCCACTCCCCATTTGTCTATATCAATTAGATACTGAAATGCAGAAAATAAAAACATAATGAATTACTTTGGACATCTAAAAAAAATAGAATTGATTAGCAATTAATGCTGTGCTTTAAGGTATTTCACGTATATGACACTAACAATAAATTGAACTCTGGCAAATTTAAAAAAAAAGTATTAATGTATATGTAAACTTGTTGCTTTCATAGCTCCAGTCACAATAGCATTTACCATAATCATAATCCAATCACAGTTTTTTTACCGACACTTTTGAATTGAAAAGGAGTACTTGATTTGAGCGCCATTATAAAAACCCAACTTATGTGAAAAATTCTCATTAAACAATGGCCGTGTGAATCCTTGGCTGAATTTTATCTTAACTATGGCTCTTCTTCTCTAAAGCAGGTATGCCAGCGACTGTTAGAATCTTTAAAAAAAAAGAAGAATTTTACTCCAACATACCCTTTCCAACTGTTCTGGAGTTTTGGTTTCAACACCAAATTTGGGAACATGGCCAGAAAAACTGTTGGCATGTGGAAGTTTGCGGACTCCGGAGATCTGTGACATGGGACGCTTTTTAGTGTCGGATTTAGTTTCAGGTTTTTTTGGTGTGGGTCGTTGCGGTGGTGCTTCGGCATCACCGACAGTTAAAGTCGGCACCGGCACGTCCAGGTCTTGTTGTTTATCTGAAAAAATAGCCAGCAAAATACATTATTGGTTGGCACTAAATGTCAGGTATTTCACATTCAAAGACTTCTATTACAACAGCAGTATGGATGACAATATCTGCTATTCAAAGAACAGGTAATGGCAACATTTAAAATTGCTTAAAAAATCTAAAGATACCTTTAAAAGAAAAGATGGTTTGTACATGGGAAAGACCTTAAAATGTTAAAACCATTCTAACCTGTCCAAATATGACTACACTATGAAGAAATGATAATGATTCAATGCACAACATTATTCGTTGCAGACTATTTCTTTGTTTGTTTAATCAGGGTGTATGGCTGTCCTCAGGTTAATTCACTCGTAGGACAGCTTATCCGCCCTATGGGTGAAAGAAACCACCCTCGATGCCACAGGCAACAAACAGAGACAAGACAGGACAATCACCTTAGACAATACAAAGACACCCTAGGCAATACAAAAATACCACAAATCAAAAACATATCTGCATTGTGGTAATGCTATTTCAAAGAGCAACAGGGCAGCAGGTAATCTTATTTCATAGATCACCAGGGCAACAGATAATCTTATTTCATAGGGCACCCTGGCAACAGATAATCTTATTGCAAAGAGCACTAGGACAACAGGTAACCTTATTTCATAGAGCACCTGGGCAACAGGTAATCATATTACATAGAGCACCAGGGCAACAGGTAATCGTATTACATAGAGCACCTGGGCAACAGGTAATCATGTTACATAGAGCACCTGGGCAACAGGTAATCGTATTACATAGAGCACCAGGGCAACCGGAAATCTTATTTCATAGGGCAGCAGGAAGCACAAAAAGCAAGCGCTGAAACTTGAATTATTTGACTTAAGTACCTGATAAACAAAGCTGTACTTTCATCTTTAGGAAATGTCCGATGCTGTAAATTAATTCACCCATGGGCCAACATAAGACAAATATAATATTGTCCACAACGGCCTTAATGAATTGATCAGATCCAGTGGTCCAATGTTATGGAGAAATTTCTTATAGATGTGTTAAACTGTTCAAGAATTTGACAAAATTACAAGATGAAGGAATTTCCAATGTACTAAAATGTTTGAGGCAAATTGTCAGTTATATGAGGATACATCCAGTAATATGAAGAAGATCATCAGTTATCAACCAGTCTCCTGTAGTCTAACTAAACTGCCAATGTACACAAAAAATCCTATGTTATCAAAGAAATGTCCAATGCACACAAAACTGATTGTGTTATAACAATGCTGTAAGGTAACGCCTGTAACACCAGGATAATGCGGACTCGAGCGAAGCTATCAAGAACGGATTCAACACGTTGTAGTGAGAAACTCTCCAGGTGTGACTGACTAGCATCGTTACCGCAATTTAAGTTCAGCCGGCATCAATTAGCCAGTCTGCCACTCACATCTGTCTTCTTATCTCTGATTGGTCAACCACCAAACCCACTGGATTTCAATACCCAACCAAAATCTGATAAAGCACACTCTTGTGCTTTGGGCTGCCTTTTTAACCCAATCAAAATTCACGAAAGGATTTTGGTATTATTTATCCATTCTCAATGGGCTAAAACAAAAAGGTACTCAAATCCCCCATCAGTATGAGGATGCACTCAATGGTTTCTTGCCAATAATTAAGGAAACAGCATAAATTAGTTTCTGACTCCGTGAACTTAAGTGATTTTATCAGAAAACTACCTTTACTAGACCTAATGACCTCTGTTCCACGTCAAACTGCTTTACTTCCCCCCTACACACCAAACAATATATCCTCCAAAAATAGATAAAAGGCTTACCATTAGTACCTGTTGCCCTAAACACACGCAATTTCAACTCAAACTTGCCGAGTCTGCACGTACCACAATAATCAAAACAGTTTAGAAACCCAGTATGCGTGTTGCTAAATAATACCTTACGGGAAA
Source organism: Mopalia kennerleyi (assembly GCA_034783855.1). Lineage (NCBI taxonomy): Eukaryota > Metazoa > Mollusca > Polyplacophora > Chitonida > Mopaliidae > Mopalia > Mopalia kennerleyi. Next base: position 6,717 of record JAVFBX010220787.1, on the reverse strand, counting down.
TGAAGACAATTCCTATAAACAAGTTCTCACATATCCTAAACATATTTACAAGAAATCATCACATTACGCCTTGTTGAACAGTATCTCATCTCCATCCAGTCTAACTACTTCTCCTTATCAACAATCTACACAAACTTCTCCTTATCAACAATCTACACAACCTTTCTCCCTGATGTTATCTTTGATCAGAGGTGCAAACCGTACTTAAGAACATTTCACTTTTATTCCCCAGGCCTATACACACCCCTGGAAAAAATGCTAAATTTCTCACGACCACTAATTTTCAGGTTAAAAATTTCTCACCAGATTTTACATATCGAGAATACAGTTTAATACAAAGTTTGAAACCACCCTCGACACCACTGGCAACAGACAGGGCAGGACGAATTCAGGACGCATTACAGACACCACAAACAGATCGGCTTCCTGTTCCCCTTTTGCTCTGAAAGCACCAGGGCAACATGAAGCTCCCTCCAACCAGCCGCCACCTGCTTGGAATATTAGATACAACATACAGGGCTTGAATCTCTCCTAGTTACATGTATAGTATATGGACACCAAACCAACTACAGGTGATACTTTAACATAGATAGAGAGAGAGAGAAGGGAAATCAGAACTAGCATGCAGCTGTGATTTGTACAATCTTCCTTAAAGGTTGTTTGATTGATTGAATAAATGATTAGAGTTTAATGCAATTCTTATGAATATGCAATTAAATTACAGTGATGTGCTCCAACAGCCACACACACACACAACCATAACAAGGAAAATATTTTGCTATATTGGAAAATTAATATTCCCCCATTTCTTAGAAAAGACAGTCTGACTATGCTTCAAACGTACTGTCCTTGGACTGATGGTCCTTTATATAAAACCACACCAAATTACGATGTTCTACTGGTGTCACCACCTACTTTCTACAAGATCACCATTGAAACGTAACTTATATGTTTTTTGCTATTGTCTCCCTGTAAGATTTTTCAACACAATTTGCCATTAGCAGGATTGATTGGTGTTTTACACTGTCATGTATGGGACTGCAGTGTACAGTAAAACAATGGAAAACATTTTCAAAAACAATGAAAAACATTTTGCACATTGACCATTGTGCCATCATCCAAAGCTGAAAATATATTCGTAAAATATAGTGTTGTTTGTTTGATTGGGGTTGAACACCATACTCATTGCACTCATATGACCAATGAGTGAAAGTTTGTTTGATTGGGGTTTAACATCGTACTCAAGGGTATTTCACTTATATGACGACGGATTGTCCACTTTAGAAATTGAACTTGCTAACCAATAAGCCACGGCCACAGGACCAATGAGTGAAAGAAACCATCCTTGATGTCACAGGCAAAAAGCCATGTTTAAATGGGATAATCACAAGACAAAATCCAAAGATAACAGGCACAGATCAGCTTTGTGTTGCCCCTTTTTTTAACTCTTAGAGCACCAGGGCAACATAAAGTTCTCTCTAAACTGCTGAGTTTGGTTGAGAACATTAGCAAAACAGCTAATGATGAAAAAGACCACACAAACAAAAAAAAAAACCAAGAAAGTTAAAAAATATTCAACAAACTTACCTAAGTATGTACTGCAGATATATTCAGCTATTTGATTACCAGATTTGCTTGATTCAGCGAAATGACTTAATTCTCGGTTTAACATTCGTTTGAACTGTAATTAAAGAATTTAGAAACAAAACAATTAATTACATTTACATGACAAATAATTAGGTGTCATATCTGTAGAATTCATTAATTTCATTGACTTTTTGTGAGAACAAGACTTAAAGAACAACCTTCATAATTAAACATATTTGTATCTTCTTCATCTTTGTCTTTGAATTTATGATGTTCTTTTAACTTCATGCTGATTCTTAGGTTACTTTTTAGGAAGTTCTGTTTCTTGCTGTTTGTCCCAAAATCTTTCCCTCAAATAAATCTATGCTATTGATCAAATGATGAAATGAATGTGACATTTTGGATCAATGTTGCTGAACAACAAACCCCCAAAACAAAGAAAAATTGTACCAGCACCTAATAACCTTTAAATCAAGGAGATATGGGATGAATGGGCCGACAGGCAAAATGCCCTTGGATGACCTTCATAATATTTTTTATCGTTTAATGTTTTTTCACCTAGTTCTTTCACCCGTAAAATGCTGTAAGTGTGGGAAATCATTCACTCCCAACCTTCTAAATGGAAATGGGAGAAACAGGCAACTAAATGCACGAAGAGTTTAAGAAAACTTGGCACAAATATCCTTAAAGACATTAGGAGTTTCGGTAATTGGGTTCATTAGGGAACGAACACGCTTTAGTGCCGTCATAATCAGTACATTAGAAAAAAAGAATGGTAAAGATATCAGGAAAGATTCGCGTGAACGTGTTACTTTTGGTTGTAACCACACAAAGACATTTCCTACATTTTTTATGTACTCAAACGCCAACAAAACAGAGCTAGTGCCAGAAAAAAATAATAAGGTGTGTCATGAAGACATTTTTCTGGGGTTGGTTTTAGACAGTGTTACATGCCTGTCTACTAGTCAAAAGAGAAAACCTTTAACAACCTGTACTAATAAGACAAAACAATAAAATAGTTATGAGCATTATAATAATGGATAGTAACATTTCATATCAGATTATCTGTCAAATTTTCATTCTTGTATGTAAATATTTACATTGGGGGGGGGGGGGGGGGCGGTGTTGTGAATGGGCGTGCATATGGGGGTGTAGGGTGGGGGGCAGAGGTGGTGGTGAATGGTAGTGCATAGAAGTGGGCTCAGTTTTAAAAAGTCAAAGGTCAAAACAAGACACTCATACGTATAGTTCTACGAAATCACCATAGCAACCAGTACTGAATACTTTATGTTGCCATGGTAGTTGGGTCAACATGTTTCATGTAAGCTAAGATCGGTTTGTGAAACGGACCCTTGCACACTGTATATCTTTTAATATTGTATTTAACAAATTTAATAGTTCTATTGAGTTGCTGGATATTGTGTTTAATACACATATTATTTCTGTCACCACTGGAAATAAACCTGAACATATGACGAATGACCGCCAGTGGTGAGATAAACCTGAACATATGACGAATGACCGCCAGTGGTGAGCCACTTGCTGTGATAATCACATTAACCCCGTCACTGATTCTGCAATATGCTCACTGATAAAACTAAATTCAGGGTGCAAATTTAACTATTTGTAATTGGAATTTGAAGACATGTTCACTACCATAAACTTTGAATGTTAAACATTAATTTGAAAACGTAAGTTCATTTTTAGCCCAAGGGGTCCAGCAGGACATTTTTCACTACCAAAAACTTTAAATGATAAACATTAATTACAAAACATGAGTTCATTTTTAGCCCAAGGGGTCCTGCAAGACCTTTAGCGATACTTCACATTTTTGTTTAAATACAGGTATTCTAGTTATTGGTTTTCAGAGGAAGCTGCACAGTATGGTAGTTTTATACTTTATTTATCTGAGTTTGATTCTAGTGGTACAAATGTAGTTCTCATATTTTTAACAGAAAGAGGACTGAGCCAGTTTGTTTATGGAAGGAAATTTATGGAAACAGATTTATTGAAAAAAAATAATTATTGAAATTGATAAATATGCTGAGTTGAATCAAAATGTTAGAAAACAAAATGCACAAATAAATGTTAAACTGTTGAAAATGCTAACAAAAAAATCACAGCAGATTAGAAAGAGGGTGGAAAAGTGATTGATTGATAGGTGTTTTACGCAGTGCTTTAGGGTATTTCACTTATATGACGAAGGTGTATATCAACAATAATTGACACTAGCACAACCAAGATGTGTAGCATTTACATTATGTTGGAAAGTTAATTTTCCTCCAGTGCTAAATAAAGACAGCATTGCTACTCTTCAAACAAACTGCCCATATCCAGAGGGCCAGGGTGGAAAAGTAAGTATGGAGGCGTACACAGAACGCAGTGTATGAAAACCAGTGCGTGGATGGGGTGGATAGAAGAAAAGAAGGGAAGTAATCCACTGAAGTTACCTTGCTGGTTGCCATGTCACTGACTGAGCGATGTGTTTGAATGGTCTCCAGCTGATCCAAACACCAGTCCAGCTCCTCCAACGTGTCCACGGCCATCTTTTGAAATGTATCATCTGCAAAGAAAGAAATAACAAGGATGATTTATTTGTTTGTTTGATGGGGGTATAACGTTGTACTCAACGGTATTTCACTTATATGACGACGGATTATCCACTTTACACTTTCTTGCCTAATTACGGTGGAAAACCAGGAGGAAACCTCCTAAAAACCATCAATGCGATTTCCGAAGCCACATCGTGTGACTCACTCATACACCCTCGACACTACTGGCAACAAATAAACTGAAGGTCAATTCGAGAACATAATAAAAAAACAGATCGGCTTCATATTGCCACTCAACTCTGAGAGCACAAGGGCCACAGGACGCTCCTTTTCAAACGCACACTGAGGTAAAGATAAAGAGAAAACAATTATATATTTAGATGTTAACCTCATGTTTATTTGAACAACAATCTAACATGGTCATTAAGATATGTAACGTAAAGGTTACGTCACTCATATGATGGCGTGTGCGACACCTCGACAGGTGTCATTCACAACAAGCGGAGGAGTGCATTCTGCAACCGCCCGATCATGTGACCATAAAGAATGAAAAGGATCGTTTGTAAAAACTTATTGAGTAAACGGAACTAGATTGCATAATTAAGAAAACTGTAAATAAAAAAAAAATTCAAACAAAATAACTCACAAAAATTTAGTGTTCTTTAACAAACACATGTGCATAAATACAGAGTATTAAGAGGATTATTAAATCAGTAAAAACAGACAAGTAAATGTACATGACTTGATCGTATCAAGTGGAGTTTTTTTATCATCGTAGCGAAATTCAATTTACCCGACTTTCTACCATCAAAACAGATCAATAAAGTAGTAAGGAGGGAGATAAAAGTAATGTTTCACTAACAGTGGCAAAGTCATACATACATGAGAAATTGATAAAATACATGATAACAATTGAAAGCTTACCATAAAACATCATGTTGTTGTTGAGGCTTAAAGCATGGCTATACATGCTGATGTAGAATGTACTACCAACAACGTCTTACTGGTGCTTAACCAATAGAGAGAGGCACAATAACCTACTACCCCCAGTCTAAGGGCAAATAAACCCTGGATACTTCATAAAATCAATGATAGCCGGTTCACAGCAGGTCCCAGGGGCCTAGTGTACATATAACTTACAATACAGCGTCAACACACAGCCTCACTTCGCTTCCAGGACAGAAAATATTTCAAACAACAAATACATGTTCTGTAGAGATATTCCAATAACTTTGTTAGCGGAAAGCTGATGGCAAATTGAACACGGGTTGCAGCTTAGGAAAAATAATTAACAACCGTGACTTCAAATTATTATGCAGTATATGCATGAACGTCAGGCCTCTCAAAGATAAAAATCCATTAAAAAAACACGGGATGTAATTTGGCCTTCAACACTCTTCCTGGGTATGAAAAGTCCTCGAGGAACAAACAAAATCATCCATAAACTGTCAGTTGACATCCTTTGTGGCATTAAATCAGAAACACCTGGTCAGTGAAAATAAAATTGTATACTGCAGCAATAACCTATACTGTTATATTCAGGTTGATTACAAATGTTTATCCGATGCATTTTTGTCAGCAAACCTTTTCCATATTCTGGTTCCAAGACTTTCCCAAATTCAAATTACTTGACATAACCATTTAGCAATAAAATGTCAACATATAATAATGATCATCCACCGAGAAATTGCAGAGGCCTAATTAACTCTTTAACAATTCCTTGTATCGCACCAAAAAAACTCCAAAGGTATCAGATACGAGTCCGGATCCGACAGATACCCTTATCCTTTGAAGAACCACAATAGCGTATTTATATATCTGTAAGTAGTCTTTCTTTAATTAGACGATGCTGCGTGACCAGGTCATCTGAGCACGAAGTTCCTCGGAGCAAAGAAAGCTTTTGAAAAATCAGCAGAGATCTTCAATAGAGTTTCTGTATTGAAACTGGGACAAAGTCTCCAGGGGTCAGACAGTGTGGAAATAGAATCTTTGAGACTGGCTTCTAACATGTTGATACCATCTGGATAATCTCAGAGTCTGCTTCTCTTTGATGATGTGTCAATTACAGTCCTTATCCCCACACAAAATCCATGGATTAAGTACACTCCAGAATACCAGGACGGCAAAATAATACAGGATGTAAATAGTGACTGTCAAACTCAGAAATAGATATGTTGCGAGAAACGGTGATTTAAAATATAAATTAAAAAAAGGTGGAAGGAGCGAATTAGCATTCAAGATAAATCCATGGGACACCAGCGCCCGGCTTCTTCTAGTAGGAGATTTGCTCATAAGAATACTAAAGCACAGCATGTACGCTGATCACAGGCTTTACCCTTGGGAGAAAAGGACAACAGCCTAACTGGTGAATAACAAAATTCCACGGCAATAAGCCAACATGATAAGCATACCAGAAATGCATTAGTTTGCTTACGTTAACCATACCTTGTATCACAACAGGGAAGACGCACTTCTTTAACATGATGCACAATGTCTAATTATACCCTGTTCTGTTTCTTCCACTTAGTGTCGTGAATATTTTAGAAGAAATATTGAATCCGTTCATACATAAGTCAAA
>JAVFBX010220776.1:0-11387 GCA_034783855.1 Mopalia kennerleyi | reverse complement strand
CAAGTTTGAAAAAAGTCCAGGAATATGTGAAAACCAACCCTGCGATTGCCTGAGCCACATCTTGACTGACTTGATCCCGTGAACGGTAAAGCGAAGTAAAATTAGTAAGCACACCCACTACCACTAAGCCATGGCCCACTGGTCAGGAATGTGTTTACCAAGTTTCATGCAGACACACCTAACTGTTCAAGTTCTGGTCTGATCGTATAGTTTTCAAGTTTTGCATCCTATATGGATGCTGTTCATATCGGAAGTATCAGTACCAGCTTGAAACTGAATTGTCAGACATTCCATTGTTCTTGTTAGTACCAGTAGTCCTCGTCATACTACACCAGCAACGATAATAACGTTTGTGCTTTAAAAAAAATAAAATCAGAAAACACAAGACTTAAAGAATATGAGAGAGACAAATGTTATATTTACATAAATAATAGTACAATGTTAGTTGAGTAATACAGCACTAACAACCAAATGAAAATGGTGGCCTATGCACTAAATATACAAACTAAACAAAAAAGAAGAAATGGAATCCTTTCAAGATTGAGGTTACACATGAGCGAGGAGTACCAAAAGTATAGTAAGAGGAAAAAGGAACCAAATTTACAAAAAAACAATCTAGAAAATTCAGTAAGTACGCATTTTAAATTCTTTTGTTGCTAGATAATGGGAGATAAACTATCAACTATACATGGGGATATAACTCCAACACTATTTGGACAAACTACCGAAACAGTATTAATATCTGTACAGTCAAATTTTCACAATAATTACACATTTACAAAATCACACATCGATAGTGAACCAATATAACATGAAATGGAGCGGATTACCTAACTCGTTCAACTAGGACACTTACAATAACACCACCCGTCAATCATTTATAGAACTTGATCAAATTATCTTTAATTTTACTTTTCTTTTAATTTGGTTTCAAGACTAGAAAGAATCAATAATGAATAAAATTACTTAATTTGATAAACATTAGAAAGTCAAGCAGTTTTTATTAAACTGTTTGACATAAATTAAATCCTTTAAAACTTTGTGATAAAGTTATACGTCTATTAACTATTACAGTCCTCTTCACAATGTTACCAGATTATTGAAAATACTTCAGAAATACAGTGTCATGGTAAAAAAACAAATTTACATAAATTGGCCCATATAAATGTCAACCTAACTTCATAGTTATATCGAACCTGAATTGCACTCATTGACAAAAAGGCAATGATAAATTTTGCTTAATTAAATTAATGATAGGACGAAATAACTGAAAATCGATATATACATGCACAGATACACAAGCGGGATACATATGGAAGAGATTTGTCCTTAACATGTACCTTTGTCACTGATCATAAAACCCCCCACTGAATTCAAACATTTCATGAATGTAGAGGTTCTACATTCACATAGAAATAATTCAACAGTTTAATTCTATGATGTCAAGATGTGGCACATAATTATGCAATCAGTTTCCTACTTAACATAAATACCAGAACAAAAAAGATTGTCCTCTTACAATGTGAAATTCGAGGCATGGTAACAAAGAGTGATATTTGAATAAATTGAGTATAATTGCTTTGACCACAATTCATTCAATAATGGGCATCATGGAAATTAAGCTCAACTTATGCAAACATCACTTACGAGAAACCAACCAAGGACATCTTTACCAGAACAAATATTGGATATTCAATCCCTTTCATTTCCTGTATATTTTTTTTGTCAAACACTAGTTAATCAACAAAACCCAGTCACAACCTTTGATGAAACACATCAACTAATTCACATTGCTCAGCTATCTATCTAGTATATCCACATCAAGTGGTAAGTAATTAGCTATTGATTTAAATTTTCTTGTTGAAAGGTTCATTAGTTCCAATACTTTCCCTGCACATTTTTAACTCATTTCAATGTTCAAAGTGAGTAAAATCAAACCAATTTGCAAATGGTTATTGTTTATATAAAGCTATCAATACCCCGAGAGTGCAGTGATATGAAACAGAACAAAATGGTGAATGTATGGCAAATACATTTCTGCACAATTGTTAACAAGGCATTCAACATTAAGCAGTTTTGCAAAAAATATACACAGTATTCATAGTATAAATTATCCATAATGGTTGTTCACACTTTGTCAGGAAAAATATGGCAAGAAAAATTAATTATATTTAATATCTTATAACGAGAAAACCTTTCACTTAAAACTATGTTACCATAATAAACGAAAAACATTTATAAACAGCAAGTTGAATTCAAGGGGAGACAATCTACTTTTACATGCCAACGATCACATAAGTTTTTACGTACATATATGACAGGCATGCAGGTGGTGTCACGGAGTGTTGACACAATAAGGCGCATCAAAGCATATAGATTATTCATTACTTAATACCTAACCTTAAAGAGCAAGTCACCTTGTTTTTGACACTAAATATTTCATCGACACCGCTTTTGTTAGAGGTGTGAGGTCAGAATTAAACAAATTCGTACAGGGGCCCGTTCAACAAAGTGATTTTAATCTAAGTTTATCTTAATTGCCCTGACGATCAGTACTGAAGGTATTGTGTTGTCCATGGTTATTAAGATCAACTTAGTCTAACATCGCTTTGTGGAACAATATCCATGTCTCCATGTGGTCAATTCCTTGACATGCTAGCCGAAATATAATCATTTACGAATGACAAACAATAATGTATGTTATGTAGTTATAATGAATGTATGTGGCTCCTTTAGATCTGATGCAACAGTAAATACCATTGCCATAATTGTATTCTTATAAAACTACACAAACTATTTATAATTTATAGATCCATATTCTCAATATCGGGACATTTTAAAACTGTAAATATGATTGCATAATAGAGAGAAACTCATCATTTCAGTTAGGAGAAGATAGCTAACAGTGAATATAATTGGTTTGTACATATTGAAACAATCGTCAATTGCGGGTATGATACTGCAGTGCAGCGCTAATATGGCTGAATTGACCAGCTGATATACATTAGAAACAATCAATATCTATGGCTGATGTTATTTTAGTACAAATGTAGATGTTATTTAATATGGAATTTCAGCTGTGTTCTATTGAATACACTGATTTGTTTCTCTCTTTTATAACAATCTTAAATGAAATTTATACAAGCTGCCAAATGTTTTCGTACAGACATGGGTGCTTTACCAATGAGATATTGACAGAATGAGATTCTACTTTATGTGACACTTAAGACTTGGAAGCAAAATTTAACAGCCATCAGCATGTCTATTTTCCAGTTTACTGGAGGTTAATTTAAAGCCTTTATCTTTGTGACTGTTCAATGCTAATCAGAAAATAATGTTCACTTCAAAACATATATCTAATCCAAGTCATTTTGATAATTAGCCAAACTTTTGAATTGTCAGACACCAGATATTTAATTTTATACTAGTGTTGTGCTACAGTGTACATAAAAAAACTTAAGTACATGTAAGTAATTAATTAAAACTGTATTTTTGTCAGTTTGTCAACCAAATAAATGTATGTAAGATTTTGAAAGCCCCTAATGTGGTCAAGGTAATTCATTAAAATGACGCTGGTGTATTCCAACAATAATTGACACAAGCACAACCAAGATGGGAAGCATTTCCATAATGTTTGAAAGTTAATTTTCCTCCAGTGCTAAGTAAAAACAGCATTGCTACTCTTCAAACAAACTGCCCTTAGCCATTGGGCGCTTGATAAAGACAAGGAACTAATGAAAAGTTTCTCTTGAAGCAATTATCAAGTCACCATTAATATTTATTTCTACTACATCTAAATATTATTAAAATGTTCATGTACATGTATGAAACGCAAAACATACAACTGTATTTAATGTCAGTTAAAACAAATTTACATGTAAACTGAAGTGCATAGACCCTGTTTTAAAATCACAAGTCTTAAGTTCTATAGTTTCTTGTAAAGCTTAATATTGTATACATGCATGTTATTTTTACAACTACGTGACATTAAATTTATGACGTCAATTTGTAAAATGATCTGGTAAATACATCCAGTAAGTTTACTGTATTATCTGAAACTGGGCCAGTCCTACAATTGAACAATAAAACCATAGGCAGTTCTAGTGTTACAATATATGATAGTATGGTTATTTGCTGTGCAGTGTGAATACCTGTTAGAGAACTTCTTTCGAGTGATGTCAAAACTATAAACGTGGGCAGATCATACAGACAAGAAGAATTAATGAGCCATATTATTGTATGGTCCTTTTCAGATTTATTCATCTTTTGCCTTATTGGTTATTTCTGAGAAATTTCTTAGGGTATACTAGCTAAGTATGCCAACAAATTTGGCAGTTGGCTGTAGCAACCAGTCATTTTAGTAAGCAGGAGCAATACCAAGCTCAGATTGACAGTCCAAATTCCATTCTAAAATAGAAGTAATAGAATAAAATAGAATACTACATGTACTTCCTGCATCAATACATTGACTCTAGTTACACTTGGGCCATCTTGTTTTGAACTTCTTTCATTTGCTGATCAGTGGCTGATCGCCCTAAACATTGGCAGAAATTAGTGGCATGGCATGGCGTGCAAGAGTTGTCTTAGTCTTGTCCACTATAGAAACTCTAGCAAGAATATGATCATCCTAACACCTAATAACATCACACAATGGCTGTGCTTACATCTCCAATAGTTGGTTGTATGGAATTCTTCTATAACAAATCCTACTTATGATTGGCTTATGCAACAGAAACCCACATTGTAAATACAGACTCTTTTATTTGTTAACAGTTCAATCTCTAACTGCCTATATGGCTTTAAACTTCAATGTTTAAGTATAAAATAGGTTCAGTACAGATGAAGGAGATATGTACATAATCAACAAGTCAATATATGTATTGTACAATTTCTGAGATTGCCACTGGATCCTACTTTAGTTGCCAGATTCTGTAGTTTTCCTATATTGTGAGGTGTTAATTAACTAAACGCCTGCGTATTAACAGCTACACATCTGTTTTTTATTGTCTTTAGTATATCGTCCTGGAAACTAAACAAACATAGATAAAACAAAAGAGAATGACCATGAAATCAATAAAGATGTACATGTATATGAACTGCAATAACAATTGTCTAACTGTGAAAAATATGTAATTCCAACTAAAACACATTATTAAGCCTGTCATAGAATACACACGTTGCAATTTTAAGGGAGTTCATATAGGGAAGAAGATATTTGTGCCCCAATAAGGAACATGTCTGCTTCACTGTTTTTTCCTCAAACTTAATAAATAATGAATATTTTGCAATCAAACTGAATATCCTGCTATGTCTGGTCTTTGTTTGATGCCAGTGACAGGCTACAAAGGTGGTCTCTTTCGGAATTGCGCTGACATTAGTCAGATTGTAGAACATAAAGTCCTAATCAAATTAATAAAGATACTTGTCTCAGAGTACAGACAAACTATGAAACTTTCAGAGTAGAGTCAAACACTGAAGCTTTCAGAGTACAGTAAAACATTTCCAGGAAATGACCATCACCTTCAAGTGGATAAAGTCCATTGACCATTTCTACTTTGATGTTGCACAATTTGTTTGCATTTAATGGCCCTTACTTACTGTAATAGCTCCAGAGGAAGCCGTTCAAAGCTTGTCATGTTTTTGGCAAATTGTAATATCGGCATTTCATGTTTAACAGTAAATCCAGATTATAGAAAAGGTTGTGGTAGGTCAAAGGTCAGTTGTGTACTCTTCAGGATTAACAGTGTCTGCATTGCTTTATTTTTGCATACATTTTTTTTGCAAATATTTAAATTATAACACTAGAACATGTATGGTCATGTAGAGACTAACTGGTTACAATAAATTATATTTAAGTGTTGTGTCAATCCTGCACATAGCTTAACATTCAGATTTCACCCTATGTCAAGAATGTATGATCATAAAGCTCTATAAAATATGTTTCCTTATATGGCAGAACAAGACTATTCAATTGTCAGTGGTCAGCAGTTCCATTCCCATGTTACATGTAGTGGGTTAGCATTTGTAGAGAAATGCCCAATGTGTTTAATTAAAGCATTTGTTCACATGGAGAAATGATTTATATGTACCAGGACAATATGCATGACAATGTGGGATTGGAGAAAAACAAAATATCAGTAGAATTAAGTGTACATGTTTTGTTACATACGACCACATGTTGTGATTTATATACCACTTTCAGTTTCATAACATACACTGACAAAAATAGAGATATATAATCTATGATATAATAATACACCTCACCATTTTAAACATGTAGCCATTCATAGTAATGTAATGTTTTTGGTTTTTTTAATAATTTTTTAAAACTAATAATAAAATAACAATAGGCACAAATAATTAAATTTAAGTCTGACAATTTAAATGTTGAATGCTACCAGGACATTTGAAAAATTGTATATGCATGTAAATAATAAAATAAACATTAGTCCGAAAATATAAACGGAAAAATTGTACTACTTTTTTTCTTGGATGATTGCTGAAGTTAACTAAAATATCTTTTATTTTGAGGGCTGTACATAAACAACCTCAAATCATCCTTCCAAAATGATACAATAAATAACGATTGACAGTAACCACTCGAGGGCATGAAGAGTCTGTATTGGATGATAACTATGAGATATTCTGCTATCAATTAACTGACAACTCCGTCACAAACTGTTTCAGTCTTTCTAAATATTGTCCATAAAGTTCTACATCATTGTGTCCAGCTCCCTCCACCCAGAGGGGTTCAACTGCCCGGGGGCAACGTTCGTGGATTGCCAAACCATGGGAGAAATCAATCACTTCATCCTCTGTCCCATGAATAACCAATACAGGAGATGTGATCTTGGGTACTTTATCAATGCTGAAAACATAGCAAAAAAACGATAGATTAACTTCTACAACATAATAAACTTGTATGTCACTTTCCCATAGCTTGGAATGTTTTTTTTTTACAAAAGTAACTCATGTGCATTCCAGTACCATGGGTGAAGGAAACTGCCAACAATGTCACTTGTAACACCCATTGACAAGATACAACACTAGGGGTAATTGACAGCAAATACACATTCTTAAATTTGATGACCAAATTAAACGTGTTGTGTCTGCATGGTATTAAAAATCACTTCAGGCTAAAATCACTAACATGATTATCATAACAAGGTATTTTATGGATATACAACTTCTGGGTTATTGACGAGCAACATTTCAGAGTAGATAATAAGATTTTAGCACAGTTTTCAAGGCAGCATTTTCAAAGTATTTTGTATATCCATAAAATACCTTGTTAATTGTTATGTTACTACCCCTGCTTCTAAATTTATGCCTCTCAAAGAAGTGGAACAATACCCAGGACATAATAAATTACTGTGATTTTTAAGACAGCCTGCAAATTAACACTTGCTCTTGACTAGCTGTGTTTCTCTTAGCTCTGACACCACTTGGGCTATGGGAAGCTCTCTCCCACCCTGTGGCTTATTGAATAAGGACTCCTGTATGTACCAGTAGATACATCTGGATCATGGTGATTTATGGTTTGATATCAGGGTTAATCAATTATATTGCTATGTCATTAATTACATATAGATGAAGACTTCTTAAGAGCCTCCAGTTCTTGTATAGCAGTGAATCATTGACTGAGTGGCTTAAGTCCGGTCACTACCCAGATCCTAAAGACTGGACATGGAATGTAAATGGAGGTCTGTTAACACTTTACTCTTACAAACATCTCAGTTTCCTAGGCTCTGGGAACAGCAAACAGCCAGATGTCTCCCCTAAAGACGGCTAATCCCAAGTCCTGAGCTCCCCAGCCTTAAAACACAAACATTCACTCTGCCACAGAACAATGACCGTGCCAAACCCACAACTGTTACTCCTGGGTATACTATGTACATCTAGCCAGTTCTAATGTCTTGAAAATATCTCTTCAAGCCAGAGAAGAAATAAGGGTTCCCTGTCATGTAGGAAAAGTTGCGCACCCTTTTTTTAAAGTGCATATTTCAACAGCTGGGATCTTATTAAGACAATTATTGATGAATTCACAGTACTTCGATTTAAATAAGCTTAAACCTTTATTAAACTTCCTACTGGTGTTGGACCAAGTTCATGACACAAGTTCAATGACATTTAAAAGTTAAAACTAAAAGTTCACTGTGACAGACTGTTCGTGTTTTTCTCTGCTGAAATCAATTAATTTGGATGACGTCAAGTGTTAACTTGTCTTGCTAGTTTGAGAACTATTCTAATTTAGCAGAACAACAACAGGTAATTGGATCCAAATTGAATCCTGATTCATGTAAAGATCAGAATTAATAGTACATGTAGACAGGGGAAGGACTGTGTGTACATGTAGCTTGATTAATTTGCACTGGAATTGATGGGATATACCTTGTAATGGAGCTAATTACAGTTACAGGACAACATTTTTTGTTTGTTTTTTTCCAGCATTTTAGTACAAAAATAAACTATGATTAATTCATCCTTTACATTGATGATTGTTACATGTCAAGTGCAACTGCTGAAAAAGTTGGTCTCAATAAACGATATTAAGTGAAGAACACACTGTCTGTGACATTGGTCTATAAAACAACCAGTCACAGCAGAGGACTGTGGCAAACTGGCAATCCTAAAAAACAGAGAGAACGTTTGAGATGGCTACTTTTACAATACCAGGCATCTGAGAATCTAAGCAACGAACTGTAAAAAATCAACTTCAGCATGGTACTTTACTACTCTTGTAATAAATTATTAATTACATGTATTGAATGAAGAATAATTATATGTATATGTATTGTACATTGGAGATAAGAGAAATTGGTACATCAACAATGCTTATTTATTGACAGTCTGCTATAGCTGCTAATAAGCATCGACAGCTGTTTCCGAGATGACATGTGGAATTGAATTCAGTAGTATTGAACCTATTCTTCAGACCGCTTGACTTAACCCTCATCCATTGTTAACTTGTTAAGTGTCCCAAACCTACACATCATGTGTAGGCTTCATGCAATAGACATAGGCAGTCGCAAATTCACATTGCCGATCAATATTCATCACAACCCTTGTCCACACTTCACACATGTGCAATAGTCTAAGACAAATAGGCCTCCATTATCAAGTCAACCTTCTAACAATTTACTAGACAAGTCCATGACAATAAATCAATAAAGTGATATTGGCTGATAAAAATAAATATGCTTTGCTTGTTGGCAAATTTTAGAGCTAAATTTGGCTGACATTTTAAACCTCTGAAATAATTCCTGAAAAGCACAAATCACATTGCATTAATTTTTCAATAATCATAAGGCAACTTGGGTTTTGCTACATCTAGATGTAAGTTCATTCACTTTGTGCTTGGGAACTGTTTTGGTGATAACTTGAATTTAGTTGATAATCGAATACAGTCTCAGCCAGTTTGAAATGGTTGGCTTTTAAAAGGGTGATTGGGAACTGTGAAATATATTAAAGTAAACACATTAAACTACTATTAACTCTGATTATTGCAGCTATTACACTGAGCAGTGGAAAACTGCACAGGCCAGTGTAAGGCAGTTGATGAGAACAGCTTATCAGGAACTGCTTCAAGTAGATCAATAAGAACAGTGTTAATTGGGGGATGGGGATTGAATCCCAGAGCACAGGTGGAATCCCATGTCTTGGTGAAACATTTTGAAATACGACATGAGTCTGTTGAAGGATTAAGGGATAATTAATAAGTATTAATTAGTTTTGGGGTGTTTGGGCCCCAAGGGTGACCTAAAACAAATTATAGTAGGAGATTTAGAACAATTTAAAGTTGCTGAATGTGAACAGTTCAAAGTAGGTGATAATGAAAAGTTAAAAGCCTGTCATTGAAAACTCACTCAATTGGGAGGGTTGTTGGAAACAGTTTAAATTTGATGATTGGAAATGTTTTTGAGTAGGTGATAACAAATTGGGTTTTTTTTATTGTACTTTAATGGCATACTTAAGTTTATTTAAAATGGTTTAATAAGAAACAGGGAGTTTTTAAGTGGGATAGAGGGAAAACTATAACTTAAAAGTGGGTCAAAGGAGAAAATTTTCAGAGGGTCATCGGCAACATTTATAAAATAGAGTGACTGGGAATAGTTGGGTTGGGAACGTTTTAAAGAGGCCATTGGGATTGTTAAGTTTTCAATGTGAGGTTCAGAACATTCTAAGGTCATAAAAGTGGTTAGCACTCTACAGTATGTTTCTTTACTCATATTTATTATTATGAGGCACAAGGGCCAAAGGAAACCACTCTCTGCAACAGTGACAACAAACAAAGACAAAACAGGAAAATTACAAGGGGCAATGTAAAGACATCACAAAACAAATCAGTTTCCTGTGGTCTCAGAGAGCACCAGACAGTGCAACAGAAAACTTACAACTACCGCCTGGCTGCTGGGTAGATAAAAAGGTGGCATCAGTTTATATGCACGGGTGAAAGTAAGGATAGATGGCATCAGAAATAAGTTTATGTGATTGCCGAGATTATTATATTATATATTATCAGTTTATGTTTTTGGTTATAGTTTGGTTGTTTGATAGGCTAAGAGGAGTTTTTTCGGTGAACTGGCTAAGAGCATTTCTTACGGTGATTTGGATAAGTTTACGTGGGTGTTTGAAATGAGTTTGTGTGTAAGGTGCAAATCAGTTAAGTGCCACTGTTAAGGTGGGTGTTTGAGATCAGTTTGTGTGGAAGGTGCAAATCAGTTTAGCGCCACTGTTTAGGTGGGTGTTTGAGATCAGTTCGTGTGGAAGGTGCAAATCAGTTTAGCGCCACTGTTTAGGTGGGTGTTTGAGATCAGTTTGTGTGGAAGGTGCAAATGAGTTTAGCCCCACTGTTAAGGTGGGTGTTTGAGATCAGTTTGTGTGGAAAGTGCAAATCAGTTTAGTGCCACTGTTTAGGTGGGTGTTTGAGATCAGTTTGTGTGGAAGGTGCAAATCAGTTTAGCCCCACTGTTTAGGTGGGTGTTTGAGATCAGTTTGTGTGGAAGGTGCAAATCAGTTTAGCCAGACTGTTTAGGTGGGTGTTTGAGATCAGTTTGTGTGGAAGGTGCAAATCAGTTTAACCCCACTGTTTAGGTGGGTGTTTGAGATCAGTTTGTGTGGAAGGTGCAAATCAGTTTAGCGCCACTGTTAAGGTGGGTGTTTGAAATGAGTTTGTGTGGAAGGTGCAAATGAGTTTAGCCCCACTGTTAAGGTGGGTGTTTGAAATGAGTTTGTGTGGAAGGTGCAAATGAGTTTAGCCCCACTGTTAAGGTTGGTGTTTGAGATCAGTTTGTGTGGAAGGTGCAAATCAGTTTAGCGCCACTGTTTAGGTGGGTGTTTGAGATCAGTTTGTGTGGAAAGTGCAAATCAGTTTAGCGCCATTGTTA
>JAVFBX010220754.1:0-11388 GCA_034783855.1 Mopalia kennerleyi | reverse complement strand
ATGTATATATCAACAATCTCATTAAATTAGGTTGTTTTTACTTAATATATTAATATACTATAGCCTTTAATGTCATATTGAAATGTTCTTTGAGGCAATACATACATGTATGTCACACATTTTTAGCCCTCTACTAACCCTTCTTAGGCGCCGTATGTGAACAATAACCTTATCAGATAGAATGGAAGCGCTTTCGATTTTTAAAAATCTTCTTATCTGAAAACATATTTTTTCAAATTTTCCTTTTTTTTATTCAAAATTATGGTACCGTCGTCAACACTCTTCGCAGGGCCAAACAGATTATTTTTAGATAATGTCACCTTGCAATGTATTGCACCAGATTAATACCGAATTTCACATGTGTGAAAAAGAATTCAACATATGTATCATAACGATAAAAGAGATAAAACGGGCTGCCACACGTTGCAGGTTCGTAAATATATCTATAGACACATGCATTAAATAAGGCATGTCGACTTTATACCCCAAGGAAATAGTTAACATCCTATTCACAAGTTTTATTTGTCTATCAACGCAGTCTTGTTGTTAGCGAGTGAAACGCAAGTTGGTGCGAAGTCTGTTCAATCGACCCGTCTAAATTAGTGCGAATTTATGCGAGGAGTGATTGATGTTTGAATAAACACAGTACATTTCAACGGTTTTCATTTGGAGGGAATTTAAATCGGATTAAAACAGAGTGCATACGCGGAAGTGGAAGGAATCGCCTGACATATTGCACATCACATGACTTGACCTTCAGACTCTATTTTGGTAACGATTGGTTTGGGTGTCCTACATTTTCCACTATGCTTGAGTGAAATCGAATATTGCAGTCAGATTATTTAATCATTAAAAAAGTTTTCAGGATAAAAATGATATCAATGTCAAGTTTGAAACTATGACCTAATTAAAATGTCAAAAAAGAATCTGTCATATATGTCCCGTAAATCTGTTCAAGAACGACAACTGTCTGTCATTTTTCAGTTATGCAATTACCTATATTGACTTATCCGTTAATAAATCGGTCGTATAAGTGTCTGTGGAGTATATGTTCTTAAACGAGAATCTCAGGGCACTTTATGTATCTACTGAGTCTTACAAAACATTCATAGGAAAGATGAGTTTCAGGGAAGCTTATAAAGCTTATGTTAAAAGAGCACTAGCAGTGTGGACATCAACAGTTCGCGTGTTATAATCCATTAACCTGATTAAATCAGACCGGCCTAATTGGCTGGCGGATCTTCCAACGGCTCAATTCACCCTTAGACTCGCCTTGCAAATTGAGACTACAAAGATAGCATCAAATTGTAATTTAAGTCATTGTTGACTCGATGAACTCAGTACAACTTTAACTCTAGAAAGCTGTTATCGGTCGGCCTATACGCCATAATGCATGCGAAGAAAATATCATGCCATAGTCAGAAAGTAGACAATGAGTGTCAATGGATATTATATGAATATCAGATGGTTTCTATAATAAAAATCATTAAAAGATTTGTCAGCGGCTGACATAGTAACGTTAATATTTTTTCATGTAATAAATCATCTTGCAAAAAGTTCTTGTACATAAGGGATACTGTGATGTAATCCGTTTAGTTGGTCAAATGTGTTTCTTCCTGAATCGTGTGGTGAATGGTCAGTGGTACCGTGAACAATACTCAATGGAGCTATTTCCATAAAAGTTCAATCCAATAAAACAAGGGAGTTAACCAACTGGTGTAATTGATGTTAAGCCGATACTTCTGATTATTTACAGTGAGGACATATCCTCCTTGATGAACCCCCAATCAACATGTCGAATGTGTCCGAGTTTGTTTCCGTCTGATTACCTCTTTGGAGAAAACAAGTATCTAAGTTCGGTTAGTCACATTTCTGGTTGTCGTAAATGTGTCATACTTTCGAAAAATAAATCTGAATGCTATATATATATATGCACTAATCCAGTCCAATTCTTGCCTTTCCCATATATAAGGAAGCATGCAGACACCCGAGACATACATGAAATATGGTTGATTGATGCTTAATGGCAGTTCATAAACTAACACACTGCCATTGTTGTTGTATTTTAACAGTAAATTTTGTAAATAAATAAAATCGGTGGTTGTTTTCTTTCTGGTTGGTTTCTACCGTAACAGTGTTAATCTGTAGAGTGTGTTATTTTAACAGTTCATTTAAATATCAAGATTGTCTGTTTGGTTGTTTTAAGTCCATAAACTGGATTTCAAATGAACTTAAGATTGATTGATTAATTGTTTGGATATCCACCATGCGGAAGATCAATTTTCTTCGAGAAATCACCATATGTTGTGTATTTCTTATAATGTTTGACTAACGGTACAATAAACAATACTGCTCGTTTAATGTATTCAATCTTTCACATTTTTCACTCGCTCAACGAAAATCGAGTTTAAAACGAGTTTTGGTCATTGCTTACCTTGAAAATCTGTTTTATTTATTTCAATACTCCGTTCAATACTTTTGACAATTTTAATTTACGCAATCAATGAAACAACACGGCCACCAAATAATTTTTATGACTGTGGTGTTTGTGCCAGACTATTAAAGGTGACGAACGCATGGCCTTTGTAAATAGTGTGTAAAGTCACGTCACTTCCTTACTGACGTCGGAGTGACGTAACACTTTGTGAAAGAAGGGTATAATCTATTTGAAACAACAAATGATTTAGTAAAACCTTATATTCTAATATAACCCAAGAATTTGTTGGGGTATTTTTCTTGACAGCGTGTCCCATTATTTTAAAATGTCTAACAAACAATATTACATTTTTAAAATTTATTTCAGAGGATGAACTAATCAGTCGTTGTGTCCTGTTGTTTTATAACGTTAAATAGCCTTAATGATATGGGTTGACAGCACACACGTGAATTAGGACATATCAGGATCAGTATTTCTAGAGCGTCTGGGTGAATCCATAACAGCATCTTACCCATGTATTACAATAACATATAGTCAATTATTGATGTAATATGGTTATCTTTTAGAATTGATAGGTTTTTTTATTTCTTTTCATTTACATATTTTACCATACAATGACATGTTGAATACGTATATTCTTGTATATACGTATGTAACATGGCACATGGAGAATCAGTAAGTTTTTCTTTGACAGTCATTTTTATACTCTCTAAAATTCAATCGATTCACAACACTCTCTCAATCTGTTCGGATTACGAAATTAGAAAGATACCTTGCTATTAAAGCGTGACCCTATATTATCATATCTACATGCCGTTAACCCTTAAGTACTCTTTGTCAGGAGGCATTATCATTTTTATTGCTAATCCTACTTGTAGGAGTTTCTTGCATTTGCCAACTCGCAGTGTAATGTGGTTTTGGTGTTTGTCTGGACCTGCTCAAAGATTTCCCATTCCCTTTACTTACATGGTAGTATTTTTATTCAGGGGCCTGTACTGGTCACCGCAGTGCTGATTAAGAGGGCCTCAATCAGGTAACAAGGCTACATCCCGTTATATGGCGATGCTGGGAAACAATTTTACTAAGTATTGCATGAATGGTAACATAATACATTTGCCATCATTCGATTTGACAAGGTGGTGTACATGTCGTTCAATAATCCTAGTAAATTCGATAAGAAATGCTCTGCCTAACCTCGTCTGGTCGTTGGTTCACGAAACGGTCTGTATGTAAACTGTCCTGTGGCATTTTAATTGACACATTTCAAACTCTCTGAGTTGTCCCAACTATGGTCTTCACCAATTACTAACGTAATTGCCAACGAAATATATACCACAGGAAGCTGATACCATCTGTTGAATTCTTTTTAGATTTTAATAGATCTTTTGTCAATCAGACATCAGAGTAATACATATGTCCTGGACAGAGTATGTTTAGACACAAGATATAAAGATATATTCCTATGGCATTTTAAATACACTACATTTGACACCTTGATTTTGTTGGAATTATTTAAGTCAGATTTGTCTACTCTTAGAAATAATGGTTCGTCGAGGGTTCTATAGGAAATATGGAAATATTACCACAAAAACAGGTCTTTGATATAAGAACAAAAAGGAGAAATAGTTGAACACTGGCTCTCGTTCGTCAATGTGTTAGTACATGTGTGATCGCTCATTGTCCTGATCAAAATCCCACCATTACTTGAAACCTTTATAAGATTGGTTAAATCAGACACCCAGATATGTCTGGACCTTTGGGTCAAGTGTTGGTGACATATCGTATGTGCCCCACGTTATGAATGTTAAGAGTGTCTCGAGAAAATGACGAACCATTGGAACCTTGGTCGACGTCTTCGGCTGATTGATGGATGTAAACAAAATCAATCACAATTTAGAACAATCAAGTAGATATGAATTACTCCATTAATGTATCTATGATGGCAACAGCAAAACTTATTTTTAAAAATTACAAAAAAAATTTGTTAAAAGAAAATGGGCTAACCTTTGACCTCTTTAACTTTAATGAATTGTACGGATTACATCGACAATTCGTATCTACTTCACAATTGGTCAACAGGAATATTCAAATCCATCCACTCTGCCTGAAATATCCATGTATAGTACTTACCATGACTTATTGGAAACTTCGGGTTTGTTATATTTACAAAACCGTCAATCTTACAACTTGACTTGACCAGTTTATTTGAAGAGAGCCAATGCTTTATTTAATAAGCACTAAAGGAAAACTAACTTTCCAACATTATGAAAACGTTTCATATCTTGGTAATGTGTCAAATATTGTTGGAATACATATACCGCCTTCAGATCAGTGAAATAGCCTTAAGCATGGCGTGAAACACCAATCGATCAATCTTACGACTTGTGTAACTCTCGGCTTTAAACTGGACATGTCGTTGGACAAACCGATAAAACGTTACAAATAAAACATCCTACTGAAATGGCCATGAAATATTTAACAGTTTTCCTGACAAATCTTGTTAAAGATGTGATAGGATTAGGCATCTGACGACAATTAAGACAGACAGAAAGGAGTATGGCTTGAATTTGATTATATCCTTGTTCTACGATTTTCTTCATTGTGATTAAATTCGAGTTTAAGATGTAAATAGGTCGCACAAAACATAGGATGATACAAACAGGCAATTGTCTCTCATCCAATACGTTAATAAAACCAGACAAGTTGTCAAAAATACAATAAATAGAATCCACTATAATCGATAATAGTGGTCTAAAGGTATTGAAATGTTCTAGGGGGGATAACTGTGAGTATCATGTTCCTCAATATCTGTACAGAACTTGACAGAGCTGAACACGTTTGCACGGTTTTGTTAAAAGAAGTTCTTGCCATCAGACGAGAAAATCCTAGCTTGAACTTTGGCCTGAAAGCATCAAAAGAAGTAACATTGTGTAGAGAAATTTCCATTGGTTAACGTACCAACTGTTCTTTGGGATAAGATCCATCTTCGGCAGCCAAGAATTTTATTCCCAGCTACTCTGAATAACAATCCTCGGCGGATTATTTGCATATAATCGGACTTCGCTTCCAAACGATTTATTGGATGTGTGGGAACTTCTACACAACAGATCAGATGTTGTGGTACGCGAGGACTCCACCAGCGATAGCCAATAATGAAAGTGGGTGAAGTGTTGTTGAAGAAGGTATATGTTAGGAGTATTCAACCAGTTAATTTGGTAATTTTATCCACCAGGGGGCGTAGCGGCAATACTATTTATATGTCATTAACGGGACAAGGGTTTAATGCAGTGTTGCTCGGAATAAAACTCTTGGCTAGCGAAGATGGATAAGATCATGATGTATTATTGTGTTGCGCCTGTATATATGTGATAATGATGGCAGCATTCTTGAAGATGAAATAAACGCGTAGAAATATTGAACTCACAAAATCTTGGTTTTCTAAAGAACAATTTTCTCTAAAGAAACAACCATTATTTCTAAGAGTGTGTATAACGGCTTTAAGAACCATTTTCCATCCACATGTACGATTTTGTCATTTCACGGAGTTGTGACTTTATTCGTCTATTGCGATATTGATATATCAACTAATTATCAATATCAATAAATCATTTATTGTCGAAAAGAGGTGATATCAATTTTAGATATGAATAATAGGCAACAAAAACCGTCACATTGCTTCCGGTGAGAGACGTTATAATTATTCAAACTGCCATTTTAACAACAGGAGCAATAGGGGCGAGCTTAAGCCCACTAGACAATAGAAGCGGGAGCAGTTATTATTTCTTTTACGTTTATCGATATCCATAATTCAGTTGGAATAATCGATATCAATTATTAGTTTATCTCTGTAAGTAAATGAATTAGTTATACTGATAATTTTATTAGTCATTTCTATAATACATGTTTCAATATGTATATATATGTCCCTGTGCCAGTGTGATTGCTTTTAGAAATATATATCATGTATATATGTATATCTAAACCCGATATCCATTTAACAATATTAATACAGATCAAATGTTAATTTGGTTCCCCATAATGCGGGGGAGAGGAGACGGAGTGATTTTTTGTTCTTTTGAGATGGGGATGTTAGACTTGACAAAACGGTAGCAAATTAAGATACTGTAATGCAAAGAGCGGTGAAACTGAGCCGAATTCCAATTCTAACCAGATAACAATACATCTTCGGACGCCAAACAGATGGTATTTACATCGTAAATATATCGTTGCTGGACTCCTTTAGTTGCTATCCTGTCAAGAGCTGCCGTCCTTGGACCATTTCTCTGGTTTTAATTGAAATGACATAAAAAGGATCGTTCATATTCAAGGAGCATTTCAATTTGTCCCAAAAGAGAAGATTGAACAATAATATTTATTTAATGAAGAAAAACTCATGAAAAAGGTTCACAAAGGCTGTGAAGCGTTGACATTTCAGGACCGTCAGTTGTGTTCTGTCGGAAATTGCGAAAGATTGACAATAGATGTGGGAATTCTTGTTTGGTGAACGTCGGCCATTTTATATTTTTTATGAGAATGGATCGATTCCGTGATAGAGGAAAAAAGTTATTTGCATTCCGCATGTTCTATTTAACACAAGGCATTACTAAACTGATCGGGCCCAAATTAAGGATAATATTAATTGTATATCAAAATTGTGCTAATAGACTGATAACACAAAGTCATTTGACGAAGCCCAAACAAACGACGGACTGAAAAGTTAGACTGTTAAATCTCCAATGGACTGACTTTAAATAAGCAATATCTAGTGGATATTAAAAATATTGGCATTTTGTGGATTGTTAACCTCTGCAATAAAAGCTAAACAATTATTGTGTCCGTCAAAAAGCGATCATTGACAGAATGTTCCTCATTCTGGGATTAGTTTAAAGATTTGGAGTCTCTAGGGTACAGGCCTTAGGGGGCAACGTTTCTTGAATTGCAATCCGTTTCGAATAAAACAGCTTGATTCTAAAAACACAAAAACACTGCCTGCATTGATGAACAAAAACTTCAATCCAATCAAACCAGTCTAGAATTGTAGGCATCACGAATTTATGAAAAATTGCTATATCATTTGGACATATAGAAAAGCTGTTGCTCTAAGACCGTGTTATTGGTGAAATAGGCCAATGCACCAACAACTCATTTATTGAAGCTTTATGTGAAACAGCGAAGCAAAGACGCAAACGCACGACGGCGAGGATGCGAAGTACTAGGCGAAGATGAGAAGGTACGAGGATATGGAGGAGGAGTGTAGAAACGACGGAGTATGCGTATATTAAAATTCGGGAGTGAGGACCCGAGGGCCCGAAGGTACGAGTATAAGGACGCGAAAATGCGTGAAAACCGCAATGCGAGGACACAGTGATACTAGGATACAAACAGACAGAAACCCGAACATGCAAGGTGCGAAGATAATAAAATACAACTGCTATCAAGGGGTACTATATCAGATTCTGACATCTTCGTAATGTCTTTCTGGACCCCTGGGATGATCCCGAGGATCGTGATTTATCTCAGCCCATGTTGACGCAGAGGTCGGAAGATCTTGTATGTATACAATTTTGAAAAGTTTGGAGATCCAGGATTACAAATACATAAATATTGTAGGGATCCAAGAATACCTTTTAACATTATTGCAAATTGAAATTACCTTGACAGAGAACAATACAGCGCGGTTTTGTTTTTTATGTCTTTACTATTAAACGCCAAATAAACTAGTTTATTAATCTCACCAAATAAACTACATCTTTCTGTAAACATTTTACTTAATTAAGATGGCATGTTAAACAATTGAGCTACCCTTGTGATGCCCAACGTGTCCTCTGTTCAAATGGAATATATATTTGAAGTCTCTCCAATGAATCTGTATCGAGGACATACGGTGACAGAGTCACATGATGTGGCTCCGGCAATTGCAGGGTGGTTTTAAAGAAAATTCCTCTCGGTATTCTACCATAATTAGGCAAAGAGCAGAGTGAAGTGGACGATCCGTTGTCATATAAGTGAAATACCCTTGAGTACGACATTAAACTCTAATAAAACAAACAAACAAACCATGTAGAAACTGCAAAAGTTTATAGAAAATATATTTAAAAATTGACTATCAATACAGCCTTAAATCAACAGAATACTCTTTATGGATAACTGTTTTTCTTATTCACATACAACGTTTCTGTTTTGTTCCTAAAACCGTTCTCAACCTTTCGCAATAGTTAAGAAAAAACGAAACGTTGCATGTTACTAAATTAGGTTGCTATCCATAAATATATATAGATACACACACATGTATTATATAAGGGCTGCTGACGATTTTATACCCGAAGAAAAAAATGTAATATCCTATTCACAATTCATTATTATTGTCTGTTAACGGAGTTTAGTTGAAAGCGAGTGAAACGCAAGTTACTGTGAAGTCTGTTCAATCGACTCACACAAATTGGTGCCAATTTATGCGAGGAGTGATTGGTGTTTGAATCAACACAGTACACCTCAACGCTTTTAATTTGGAGGGGACTTTAATCAGATTAAAACAGAGTGCATACGCGGAAGCGGAAGGAATCGCCTGACATATTACAGTGCACATGACGTGACCTACAGAATCTGTTTCGGTAACGGTTGGTTAGGGTATCCTTGGTTTGTTCACTATGCTGATTGCAAATCGACTATCGTAGTCAGAATATTTAGCCTATTTTAACCTATTAATGTCACGTTTGAAACTATGACCTTATTAAAACTTTCAATAAGGTTCTGTCGTATATGGCATGTACATCTGATCAAGTATTCCAGTTATATAATTAACTGTATTGACATATCCGTTAATAAATCGATGGTATACGTGTTTGTGGAGTATATGTACATAAACCAGAAGCTCCCGACGCCCAATGTATCTACTGAGTCTTACTAAACATTCATAGGAAAGATGAGTCTTAGGGAAGCTTATAACATTTGCTTGTTGTCGTTGTTGGTAGCAGTATGGATACCAATAGTTCGCGAGTTAAAATCCATTAACCTGGTTATATGAAACCAGCCTAATTGGCTGGCGGATCTTCAAACTGCTCAATTCACCCTCAGTCTCGCCTCGTCAACGCAGGACATCGACTCACAAAATAAGACGACAAAGACAGCATCGAATTGTAATTTAAGTCATTGTTGACTCGATGAACTCGGTACAACTTTAACTCGAGCAAGCTGTTATCCGTCGGCCTATACGCCATAATTCATGCGATGAAAATACCATGTTATAGTCAGAAAGTAAACGGGGATTATATTAATTCTCTTCGGACACCAATATCAGATGGTTTCTATAATACAAATCATTGAAATATTTGTCAGCGTCCGACATTATGAAGATAATATTTTGCATGAAATATGTAGAAATAATTGGCGTATGTAAGGAAGAGTATGTTGTAGTTTGTTTGATCGTTAATATGTGTTGCTTCGTGAATCAGGATTCTCTATTCATCTTGTGGTGTAGGGACAGTTGTACCGTGAACAATGTTCAATGAAGATAGTTTCAAGAAAATTCTATCGATCAAATAAAACAAAGAAAGTTAACCAACTGGGGTAATTGGTGTTAAGCCGATACGTCTTATTCATTCTTGATAGTGAGGGCATAGAATCCTCGATGAGCACCCAAACAACATGTCGAATGTGTCACAGCTTGTTTCCGCCCGATTTCTTCTTTGGAGAAAACAATTATCCAAGTTCGGCAAATTACATTGTGGTTGTCGTAAATGTGTCAGTCTGAAGGTAATATATATATATGTATATAGCCAATACAACTCTTGCCTTTCCCAGACATAATGAAGCCGATACGTTGATACAAAGTTCTGATGAAATTAAACTTACTGAGGATCAGGGTTTGTGAACAATAGAAAAATAAAACTATATGATAACAACTGAGAGGTAGTAATACCGTATCGCCGCAAAATACATGTAAATGTGATTGAATGGTGTTACATGTTGAACTTATTGGCATCTCATGCGCTAGAAATATTCTCCAATATTAAAAAACTAACACAGGCAGAATATTAGAAGTGTTTTGCGGAAAAGTAATGTTTTAATTAATGAGCTAATTAAAGACAACACTAATATCGTTGAAACACACACTCCTGAGACAGATAGTTCACTGTGGATATAATCGGAACAACTATGTGTTTTATGCATTGGAACTGTGTGTCTATGGATTTATTGATGTAGACTTCGAAGAAGTTGCAGAATATCAACACATACCGGTTTGTGAAAGTCAACTCACATGGAATGAACAAATATGCATATTTATACGCTGATCCATCGAAGGTTATATATGTGTTGTTGTTGTTGTTTTTATCTCCATCGTCTCTTACTTCCAATTGTATTTTAAGTGTTTCTGCTATTGTTTAATATACTGTATAACACTGACATTGATGTTGTTTTTTAACAATAAATATTGTAAATAAATAATTCGGTGATTATTTTCTTTCTGATCGTTTTCTACCGTAACAGTGTTGATCTGTAGAGTTGATTTAAAGATAAAGGCTTGACTGATGCTTAATGGCAGTTCATAAAGTAACACACTGCCATTGTTTTTGATTTTAAACAATTTTTAACAATAATTCTTGTAAATAAATAAAATCGGTGATTGTTTTTTTCTGGTTGGTTTCTACCGTAACGGTGTTCATCTGTAGGGTGTGTTATTTTAACAGTTCATTTAAATATCAAGATTGTCTTTTTGGTTGTTTTGAGTCCGTCAACTGGATGTCAAATGATCTTAAGATTGATTGATTGTTTGGATATCCACCATGCATAAGATCAATTTTTCTCCGAGAAATTACCAACTGTTGTGTGTGGACTGTATTCCTTATATTGATTGACTAACGGTACAATAATGCTTGTTTAATGAATTCAATCTTTAAGCACTAACTCAACGAAAATCCCTTCTGCTTTAAACGAGGTTTGGTTATCGATTT
>JAVFBX010220743.1:0-11388 GCA_034783855.1 Mopalia kennerleyi | reverse complement strand
CACATCTAAAAATACACGTATCTGAAATGTGACGTCACCATTTCTTGCTCGTCTACAATGCCGTGGACATTACTATACGGCAGTTGCATACTTCTAGTTAATAGACTTCTGATTATATACAATATAACAATGACCAACTCTTAAATGTTAACTTTTGCTGCAGGCGATTGCAGCTTGAAAAACGTAGCTTTGTGCTTTATGAATGAGCCTTTTATCTTAAATTCTCTTTTTTAGAAATTTGTTTCAGTCTAAACTTTTTTTTTACAAAATAGTATTCTGTTTTATATGCCTGCATTATTAAAATATAGAATTTAAATTGTTTAATCTTCATTTGACTCTTTATCACAGTGGGTATTTTATCTTTTTCTGACTGTTCACCTGTTGCTAGTATTTATTTATTCCAATGTATGTATTTACTCAGATATGTTGGATACTTGAGGGGTATTGACATAGATTTGGTAGCCTACCTTTATCTCTGTATTGAAGGGACTTCAGCCTACTAACCTCTGATATACAGGGCCTGGGAACTTATAATATGTAAATTTCCTTATAATTTTGCAATTTTGACAGATATATATTTTTGCCTTAAAACGTTTCAACAAACTGTCGAGCAGGATTTGGTCTATGGAATAGGGAAATTCTTTTACCTGGCTTATGTAAAAGTTATACATCTAGGTTTTGAGGTTTGTGTGCACAATTCGCTTGTTACATTTCTGATAAATAATACGTTTTTCTACTCATAAGTTTAAACACTTAGCTAAAATTGGAATATAAGTGCAAAACAAAAAAATGCTTGAATTGAATTCACTTCATGTATCTGCCTGTAGTAGAAACACAGTGTGAAATGTCCTCTTTTAAGGTTAAGTGTGAAGTGCTGACGAATGAAGTCAAATTATTATATTATTTACCTCCCTTATTCTGAGGTAGACTAGATACTTCAGAATGAATAGACATCTATCAAAAATAGGACAGAAAATCTTGAGCTGGTTATCTGATTAATGATAGAATCTTATCTAATAGCTCTACTCCTGCTATATCATTGTAGAGTAACAGAAGTGTTTAAGATATAGTAAAGTTACATGTAGGTCTCTGATAAAGATAATCACGGCTCCACTGTGATTCAGTATTTCTGTTTATTTTTAAACCACGTAAAAATATGACTGTGTCAATTTATGTTTTAATTAGGCCTATATAGGATTTATTACATGTAAGTAATAGTATCTAGGTGTAGATAAAGTGAAGAATAAAAAAGGTTACATTATAGTTTAATAGGTAGTTAAAGGCCGCTCATACTCAAGCGATTTTAACTTCCAATTTTACTCCCGATTTGTTGAATAGGCTTTGTCGATATGTATGAGCGCAAAATTCGCATCCGTTTATCTTTTCGATGTTGTTCCGATTAGCTGGAACCTGGGACCTCTGCTTTTTATATATACATGTACAGAGAAAAGTGGCTTGTCTTAAACAGGTTAAAACATTAACATTTTACAAACACTCCAATTAATTTATTGTTAAAGTTCTCAGAGAAAAGAAGCATACATTTTACTCACTGATGAAGTGCTTTGTTGAATAATTTGAATAGTGGCGTCAAAAAAGGGGTCTTGCAAGGCCTCAAAACGACCTATATTTGTGGCGTTTCTAGTATCTTCTCAATGTGTAAATGTGTGTGCCGTTATTTAAAAGCAACATTATCACGTATGTTGTGGCAACAGAGAACCGTATTTCAAAGATAAAATTACCTCCCTTTGCCAGCATTCAGACGTCCAGAGACTCTCAGAAGTCTAATGGCAGGTTGAAATGGATATTATCAGCAATATTGGTGTGTGGTCCAGTATTTTAATAGCCAGGATTCCCTTGGATTGGCTCAAAATAAATGCGAAATTGGAAACATCAACAGCTATCGAAATAGTGTTTGTAAACACTAGTATTTTATTTATAAACAATTATGGGTAGGACAGAACTTCAAAGAAAAACTGTTTCTACCAAACCAAGACAGCCAAAGTACATATTGATAAATATTAACATTCCCCATAAATGTGTCAATAAATGCAGTAACATTTTAGCAAAATGTTTGTTTGAATTTTGGTTTACTAACTAGGGCTATTTCACTCATATAGGATGGTGTACCAGCCCAATGAGTGTTCAGAATCTTCCTGGCATGTGGCCGGCCACAAACCATTTCTGGAAAATCATGCAACCATTCTAACTTGGAGTGAAATCCCATGTTTTGAGGAGATATTTTGAAAACAATACATGGGCTTTTGAAGTAGGATTTAAAGAGAAACTTGTGATCTTTCATTTTGTGTTGGTGAGAAATTTGACATTTTGCACAATAGTGCCAAAAACATTTGCAAAATAGAAGCACAGGACAAACACTTGGTTCTTTAAGACAAGGTATGTTGACATAACAAACAATCAGCTTGTGTTGCCCCATTGCTCCATCACCAGGGCAACATCAGAGGTGCCCTCCAACCACCTGCACCAAGTTACTCTGCCATGTAGACAGTATTTGTGTGCTTTAATAGTTTCCAAGGGAACGGTTATAAACATTTAACACATGAGCTTTAACCAGTCCTAAGTCAAATTTTCATGTAGTGGCGGAGAAAAAGTGTTAAGGAAGGACTTTAAATCACTTAGACTGAATGACTTCAATCTTTAATGAAAGTAATTAACAATTTGAGATAATTAAGAGCACAGCTGGTAGTATGATGCACTCCAGATCAAAGTATTATTAGAAATGGGCAACCTATTAAATTTTTTTTAAAGTGTTTGAAGAAAATGTAAATGTCATTACATTACTGTTAACTATATAATTACTCTCTGTAGGAGCGAAAAAATTTGTTTAAAGTCATGTGATAACAAAGGCTTTATTGTATGGAAAGATTTAGCAAGGTGTGAAAAAGTCCAAAGACATTGGTTTTATGAGTATGTAGATTTCTACTTTTAACAGGTGTTTTAGTGTGAATTTAAACATTTACCAACAAAACTTGACATGGATTCAAAAGCGTGATTTGTATAAATATAGATTTTCTTTTCTGTTATAAGCTAAATTTAAAAGTTTATGCTTTTGTTTGGAACATCTACCTAAGGTAAACTGTGTCATCTCAAAGATTTTTGTAACACATTTTTATTTGAGTAATTTATTTGGGGTCAGGCTTGCCAGCAGGTTCTAGATCTCATTTGCTGATAGAACCATCTTGTTTACATCTTACTTCATCTGGTTTTAAACATACCGTCTTTGTACAGGATGTGTAACAGAGGGGAGAGAGGATCGCTTCAAAGGGAATTCAACCAAAACTTATTCTAAGCTATAGCAATGGTAACATATGTTCTCCCTGGCTAATTCCCTACAAGTCATCTCAACACAGCTGTCGGACCAAAGTTTCTCAATTCCCTCTGTTTTAACTCACTTTTCTTTCATGCTCAGACATCAACACCTAGTTTAGAATGACCAGGGACTAGGAAGCAAACATAAACTCTGTCAGAATTCTTATATATTTCTCCAATAGCAGTGCCATTAACGGCTACACTATGTGTTAATGAAGCCATAAAAGCCTGCTGTATAAACTACTTATAGACCTTGAACAGCTGGAGAAAGTCAACTGGATACTAAACATTACAGAATCATTACCAAAGATGGACATTAAAACCCCATAAAAGATATAGACTATGGTTTACCATTATCTCCAGACATAAACATAATTCCACAGTTTTATAAACACAGATTTCATAATATACCAGTGAAGATAATGCATATTAACCACATGTTATGTAAGTTCATGACTTTCAACCTTCCATAATATTATTGATATTCTGAAAAGTTTATATTCAGCTGCAAAATCTTTCAAATTGATAAAAATGTACGCCTGTTATAAATAATGTTTTGGTGGTAATTTCTCAACATTTTCCTATTTTTGTGCCTAGATTTATTCAATAATATTGTTGTTGATTTTTTTTTGCCCGCATTATATCTTTATGGTAAGCGAATGGCACTATTTGTCTTATAAAATCAATAATGCAGATCTAAAATTCTTTCCGTTGGTTACTCTATGTATGTTTCACTTTCTGACTGGTGTTTACTGTATATTTAAATTCACAACTGTGCTCATGACCCATAAGACACTCAGACAAATAAAGTG
The DNA here is from genome assembly GCA_034783855.1 of Mopalia kennerleyi. Taxonomy (NCBI): domain Eukaryota; kingdom Metazoa; phylum Mollusca; class Polyplacophora; order Chitonida; family Mopaliidae; genus Mopalia; species Mopalia kennerleyi. Next base: position 7,249 of record JAVFBX010220743.1, on the reverse strand, counting down.
CTTTAACAGTAAGTTAGTCGTTCACACAACAGCTACCTTTGTTTTAAACTAACATTAGGAATGAGGAACATTTGCAATGTCTAGTAACACAGACGTTATCACAATAGCAGAGAGACAAATATAAAGTTCCCACAAACAAGCTTACATCAAGGACAAACTACACAAGTGACTATAGTCTATATTTTGTTTGTTTGATAAAGTGACCTTTTTTTTAGAATAACTTCAACATTCCGCCACATGTTCTGATGAAAGTTAAACTGACAAAGCTTGAAAGATGTTTATAATGAATGAGATACTCAGTTCTTTTATTTTAAAAAAATATATGTTTAAAAATCAAATAGAAATTTGGTTATTTCAACAAACATATTTAGTACATTAACTAGACAGCCAGGAAAGGTGTATTGACCTCCGTTTAAAGCCAAATGAAACATTATATCAGAAAAATACTATTGCCCTCATTTCCACACAGGGTATCCATAAAAACAGTCCATTTTCCCCCTTTTTTCATGGACCATTTTACTTGTTTCCCACAATTGGTTGTATTGAGTAGATCTATACAGGACATTCGTCTTGACACATACTAACTATATAACTAATGTGAGTGACATTGATGTCTTAATTAGGCTTTGTCTTGTCACCGATGAATCCGTGAGAGGTAAATAAATTATTACATCAATGAAGCCAATCACAAAGAGAGTCTTTGTTTACCTGTGGTACCAATCAAATTGAAGGTCGTATAATAGTCTGATATAATTGTATACCATAGTTCATCTGTTTCATCGGAAGTTGATAGTTGGATTTTCTCACATAGGATGAAGGCCTGCCCCTATTGTGATGTCATGTTACACATAAATATTTTCTCACAACAAATCTCACATTCCTAAAAACCATTGAGATGTTGTGTTGTAATAAACGAGAAGTTGGAATCCATGTCTTCTTAAGACTATTTTCTCATCATATTTTTTTCCTTAACATTTCTGTAATTAATAGCTCTGGTTTAAGGTAGTTCTTCTATGTTAATTAGCCTTTGTCTTTTACCTGAGAATACGTTATTACCTGTATTATTGACTTACATATATACCCACTTCCCCATCACACTTTTTCTCTGAATAACAGATTTTTATTATATTTTCATGGTCATGCTATGATAGGTGATTTTTTCATCACATATTTGCTTCCTATCCTTTGTTTTATTTTCACAACTGTTATTTCAGCTTTCTTCCACTGATGTTATTAAAAATGGAATATGTATCTATTTTGTTTACTTGACCAAATAAAATATCAACTACAAAAAAAAAACACAAAAAAAATGTAATAGCGAACTCAGCTCAAAACCAACATTTTGTTGAAATTTTTGTCCTAGCAGCAAACAAAGTGCTCAATCAAGAATTTTCTTAGATTTGCACATTTGTTTTGCTATTTGTTTTTTTTTCTATATCTATGAGTCTACTGTATTTGCTTACATAATTTCGTTTCATTTGTAAGTTAGGGTATTTTCTTTCCCCTTTGGAGGGTGGTTGGAGGGAGCTTTCTGGTGTCATGGTGCTTACTGAGCGAAAGAGGAACATGAAGCCGATCTGTTTGTGATGTCTTTCAGTTTGTATTGTCCTGTCTGTTTGTTGCCAGTGGTGTAAGGGGTGGTTTCCTACACCCATTGGGCTGGCACACCCTCATATGAGTGAAATAACCTTAAGTACAACATTAAAACCCAGTCAAACAATCTTTCACCTTTGTTTTGGTGTAATTTGTCAACAGAAGGACATATCATAACTATATGAATTATAAATAAAGCAAATAAAAACTTACAAGCTAATTTGACCTGAAATTTGTTTGGCATCTTCTAAAATTTGATACACATAAAATTAAAAGCAGGTTACCATCTAGCATTTATAGTGGAACAGAAATTGGTTACCATGCAAAAATATCTCATCACATCCCTGGGATTCCCATTGATCAGTGAAAGAGTCATACGGTGTATTTTGTTTTCACTAAATACAAAACACAAGCATAGAAAGGATCTATAAACTAGTTTCTTTTTTCTCCTCTAGGCCGCTTTTCTGCTGATTGTAAAGTTTAACCTTTCTGATTCCCCAGGAAGCCTACATGATAACGTGTTAAAGAAACATTCTTGAACTCTTTTTCAATGCCTGATATTTATTCAGACTTATCTATGAGAGTCTGTCTAGAGCATCAGATAATTCATTGGTGTAGTTTTTTAATCCAAATTCCCTTGTCAGTGTGACTAATTTTGGAAATATATATTTCTTAAGAAAGTTTTTGGAGTTGCCTTATTTTCACTTAATATGGGTGTGTGTCAAAAAAATCTATTCACATAAGTTACGGGCGCTTTGAGAGAGATTCCTGTTGCCCTGATGCTCTCAGAGCTAAAGATGAACAGGAAGCTAATATATTTGTTAGGTCTTTGTATTGTCCTGTGAGTGCCCTGTATTTGTCCCCTAATGTTTTTGGTTGTTGCCAGTGGTCTCAGATGGGGAGGGGGGTCACCCATTGGGCTGACACACAGTCATGTGAGTGAAATAATCTTAAGTACGGCGTTTAACCTAAAAAAACAAACAAAAGAAATCAATAAAATTTATTGTAATTTATATAAAATTATGAGGACATGTCTTATCAATGTCATCATTGTCATGTTTGACGCTTTGACTAACTTCAGTACATTTATCTGTCTTTACTTAGCACTGGAGGAACATTAATTATCCAACAGAACATAATTCTGACTATTGCTGTGCTACACTAATATCTTATAAATCAAATACACCAATTGGTCAATCAATCTTTGGATTGTTTAAATAAATTAACAAATGCAACTTCTTTACAAAACGATTTTGTCCTAAATTATCTAAATGACATTAGTTCATTTCAGTGGTAGACTATAAAGTAACTATAAACTTCTTTGTTAAATTATTAGAGAACAGGAATGTCACTGTTCTTTAACTCAGACGTGTGACAATAAGTATGGTATAAAACCCCAAACGAACATTAAAAACTGCATTTATTTTGGTTTTTACCTTTCTTTTTTTTCTTCAGCTTAACAAATTATAGTCTGCATAGGGGTTTTGTGTATTATCCGTGCTGGGTTAGTCTGTGGGTGGTATATGTAGCCTGTGGTCAAGGAGACTAACATTCTTGTAGAAAATGAATCATTTTTCATATTTGACAATATAAGTGCTTTGGGATTATGACTTACAGATGTTATGGATGAATAGCTCTGCTATAAATTTTGTATGACCAGGCGATCATATACATAGACAGCAGACCCTACCTATACAGTAGCCAAATGTTTAACAGTTGATCCCAAAATATATTCTCTAAAACCGTGTGTATATATGATATTGACTGTCATGTTTGTCTGTATATATAAAATCCGCTATATATATGCTGGAAAAAATAATGAAATGGTCCTTTCTTGAAAACCCTTCAAAGACGCCAAAATTGTTCTTCAATAGAATTAAACACTGGAAAGATGGGAAAAATATCAAATGGAATTTGAGACACCCTCTTCTTGATTCGAACATATCAACTAATTTATATAATATGAGACTTCAATTTTTAACCAGAAATGTTTCTGGTTTATGGGTTATCTAGAAAATGCAAAGAGTATAACCTTACAGAAAATCTACCTCTTTTATAAATTGGAATTAAAATATATATATAATTTTGAAACCTGAGATTTCCAATGTTATCAAAAGTTTACTTGTTGAAGGCTTAATCTGCTTCTGTTGACAGGGTTATCATGTGACCTTAGCTCTAAGCACCAGTTGTATCGTATAAATGTAAATCAAATAAAATCCTTTTCAGATACACATGCATGGAATAAGCCTTTTCTTGTATACCTTACACATTTTATGGTAACTGATATTTGGATTTCTTTCTGTCATGTTTAATATGGTGGGAAATCTCCTGTCTAACCAGTAACTGTGAAGTTAAAAAACAGAAAATACAATGAGCTGTATATCATAAAAAATATATATGATCATATACACTGGACACAATTCAGCCCATTGTACATTGTTTGAGGCTGCCACAATGGTCATGCTGTATTTATGTACAGTGCTTGTCCAGTACATGTATGTAATGAAGATATTTATTGTATTCAATTCAACAATTATGAGGTTTGCCGCCCAATAGGTCATAGATGTAATAAAATACATATGTATCAAATGTGGGTATAAAAAAAATCTATAGCTGCCATTTTTTTCAAGTTTAGAATAGTAAAAGTTTCAAGTGGAAAAATGTTTAACTTCCTGTGTTTGATTGAGTGTAAGATTGACTTATCAGTATTGCCTTAGCTGGAAATCAAAAGTATGGTGTCCACAATGGTCATTTTGCTTCACTTTTGAAGTAACTGAGTGTCCAGTTTTAACAGTTTCCCTATCTCCAGCATGTTAAAGTTTCTCAAAACCGGGTATCCAAATGAGGCAATTGTTCACTTCAGGGTATCCATTTGGATGGGTGGACACCCCTCTGCCTAAGCCCTTCAAGGCTTGCTTATCAGCCCCAAAACCCACCACATGACAGTGGAATAGACTACCTGGTTTAGTTTCTTTTCTTTACATCAAGTTTAGAGATCATATAAGTGAAATACCATTAATCATTTCGTTTAACACCAATCAATCCTACTAAAATACATATACATGTACAATTCAAAACATTAATCCTACTGGCTCAGTGAAGTCAATTAAGTTAAACTGATGGATATAATAATATTCCAGTTAGAGTTCCATTCATGCCATTAGGTGGGGTATTCACAGCAAATCACCTTTCTTATGTATATTTTCTGTTCTAAATTTTACATAGACTGATGCAGCGAACATTATTGGGGTTTAAAGCCACTCAGTTCACATTCCTATTTATTTGTGTAATTTTTCTTTTAAAGCTTTATACACTAAAAATTTTATTTGTTTTTCTACATTTATAAAAAAATTATATAGGTCCCTTTATGTGCCCCAGACAATACATACACTTTACGCTTAAAATACCATGTCTACGGCAGTAATCAAGATGTTTGCGTTGTATATTTATCCTATAATAGTTTATCAGCGTCTGTAGCTAACATGTGAGAGTTAAGAATGAGGGCGTCTGTTTCACCTGCTTCATGCTCTGTTTCATGTCTATATCCCACAGCGCTCACAAGACTGTCTTGTGTCATGATGTATAGTTGTTCATTACATGTTGTGAGTGACAGATATGAACATGTAGCTTGAGGCATCAACCTTTCTATATACAAGATATTTCACAAATTCTGCTGGAAGACATACTGTATTTAATTATTAACAAATCTATCATACTGATAAACATTTATAGGCCTAGGTGTCAGTAGAATTCATATTATCATATATTTCTATCATATACATGTATACAAAATATAAATATGTTAGAATAACTTTTTGTGTAAAGAATTACCAATAGTGTTAAAATCCACTTTAACATCCATGTGCATGCTGTAATAGTGAGCGATATAGGTAGAGAGTGATTAATTGATTGAGTGATTAATTGACTGGTCATTAATGCTGAGCTCTAGGGCATTTCACTCATGGCAAAGTTAACAGCCATGCTAACATTATCATTAAATCTTTTAATCATTATAATGTTTACTGATATGCTCAGAGCAAACTTCCCCTTAATAAGAAGCTTTCTCAATTACAAAATTTACCTTTTTAAAACTTCCTTTCATTTAAACTGATTATCTCCCTTGGATATATGATTGTCCCATATATGAAAAGGTTGATTATAAGGTTTGTAGACTAAAATTTGGATGAGAGGCAAGATGTAACTTTTAACATTTATCATTTTCCTATTGATATATTAGAAAATGTTACAAATCAAGTATTGTTATGTTTCTAAAGCAAAATATTGTAAACTAAGTAAAACAAATTATTTAATATTAAACACCTACTATGTTACAAAATTTAAATGAGCCAAGGCAGAAATGTGAACATTGTATAGACTTCCAACAATATGATACAATTCAATTATATATACAATAGAAGCTAAAAATGATCAAATATAATGATGAAGATCTTTCACAGGGCAGGTGGATTTATTTTCACATTTATCAAAGCAATAAATCAAAGCTTATGAACTATTGTCAATCATTGGTCATATTTCATTTATAAATAATAAATACATATTGTATATAAATAATGATTTCATTGTCAAGACTTATAGCAATGTTGCTGCTATCAATCAATCTAATTTGTTAAAAATTCAAATATGTGATATTCACCATATTTCTTTCAGTTGTAAATAAATGAAGTCATAAAATAGTTTGCCTTAGGTGTAAACAAATGTTAACATGCTAGGTACATGTGTTTTTACATTTTTTAGATTTCAACAGTTGAACGCGTTATACGCCTCATTTTTTCACTGTGATTTTGATTGTGGGATAAGTCACCATATCTCACCCCTGAAGGGTGAAGTGTTGACGTTGGTCATGGTGACTTTGATGTGAACTTTAACACAAAACTGATCAAAACTTATCACATCTGATTGATCAGCTGATATGCAAATTCCAGTAAAAGATCAACAAACTTTTAAAAGGTTGTTGAATTACACCGAATCATTTTAATCAAATGGTATGCATTGCATTTACTTTGATATAGATCAACACACATATACTGCCCATCTGCTACAAAAACACAAAAGATACTTTGAAGAAGCAAAAACAAGAGAAGAAATATATTTTATCTTTAGGAATGGTAATAAATGCAATTATTTATTTTAACTTATTTATTAACTTTTAAAAAAAATGTGGATTGTACACTGGTATCACACTTAACAACTTTGTAATCACAAATAGCAAAATGTTTTTAATATACTTTCATGCCAAATATAAATAAATAACAATTATTTAGTAATAGTAGGTTGAAAAAGTTAAGAATTTGTTATCTTTAATTCTAGGTACAATTAAATAATGAATGATACTGTATCCTTAAAATCAATTAATAAAGCCTATAGAAGCATATGGTAATGCGACTATTAGTGTTAAATTGGTACACCAGATAAACTATGTAAAAAAACTGATTTCCTGCATTGAATTTGTACTTTGAAATCAATTTAAGCGTCAGTTTTTACACAATGGATATTTAAATAAGGACTACTTTGTTGTTTGATACCATTACAATTAATGGATATTGCCTTCACGGACACCATAATCCCTGTATCAATTAAACCCAGATAATCCATGTATGGTAATCTGAGCTAATCTCTATTGTATTCTGTGATTGAT
>JAVFBX010220732.1:0-11388 GCA_034783855.1 Mopalia kennerleyi | reverse complement strand
ACTCTCCAGGGTTGGGAGGGAGCTTCCTGTTACCCGGGCACTCTCCAGGGTTGGGAGGGAGCTTCCTGTTACCCAGGCACTCTCCAGGGCTGGGAGGGAGTTTCCGGTTACCCGGGCACTCTCTGAGCTAAGGTGCATCATAAAGCCGATCTATTTGGGATGTCTTTGTACTATGTCCTGTATTTGTCATGTCTTATCTTATTTTGTTGCTCGTGGTGTTGAGGGTTGTTTCCTTCACTCACTGGGCTGGCACATCGTCATATGAGGGAAATTACCTTAATTTTGGTGTTAAACCACAATCAAACAAAAAAACTTTGTGGCTTGTGTTTTTCTGTAGTTTTACCTACATTGATATACTTGTGGTGATATGTCTTGTGGTGACATTCTGTTTAGCCAGCCTGCAACCACAGTTCAGTGGCTGCATAAGTACGATGTTAAACCCCAATCAAACAAACAAACAATCTCAATATAAGCAACATATTTAACTTTGTTTAAATGACTTTGACAACCCATGTATTTTCTCATAACAAATGTAACTAGAATGATTCAATTGTATCATGTGTGTGTGATATCAATATTTTGCAGTGTTGAAAACGGAATTAAGACTCCTGTCAATTTAAAAAAAGTAATTGTACACAGTCATGGTAGACTTAAATCTATAATGGGATAATGTGATCCATTAAGGCTGCTTGTCCATGAACCTGTTTATGCTGACTGTATTATGAAGTGTACATGTGACTTATTTTCGCTATATAATAATACATTTGTTTAACTTTCAGAATTTTGACATGATATATAGTGTATTATCACTTTGTCACACCTGGGGTGAATTAAAGTTATTGAGACAAGGGGACTCCAACATTGGTACCCCCCAGTCTGGAGCCACATCACACCTGGATTTCTCATTGGTCCATTCATATCTGGCTTCCGACCAATGGAGAAGACTTTCCCAACATGTTACCAAACATGGTGATCCCAAATGTCAATATCTACTTGTAAGTACCAAATGTGTTTTATCTTTCTTAAAAAATGAAAACTGTCTCTAAGATTATTAGAGATGCATTGTTCAGACTCAAAATGGTTTTTATTCCCCTACCATCTTAATATGCATCGTTTTTATGTAAATCTTGGAAGGGGGCAAGATATATTTCTCTGACAAATCTTTAGAAGGGGATGAAGGGTTTGGACAACCAAACTGGCGGCTCCCAATCCCATTAAATAGGTTGAAAATGGGCCTGGGTCAGACCTAAATCACTGTTTATCGAACCTAGATATCAAAGATTAGAGTATGACCATGTGAATGAATTTAATTCAATTACTGATCAGAAAGTAGGATACACTCATCAAGTCAACTAATAATATTATTTTCAGACCCGATTTCAAATACAGAAGTTAAGATGTTTGGGGATGCCGAGTGAAAGGCTGGGTAAATCTGTCACCGTGGGAAACCTCACTGATCATCTACTGTCGTTATTAACCCCTGGGAAACCTAATACATGTTGGGATTCTAATGTAAGTATAAATATCTAACTGTGTCTTCAAGTTGTATCAGGTCGCCTTTAAACATGTATTTATGGAGGTGTATGAACTGAACTTTATCAAATGAATGATTTTTGTTCACATAAATTGTAACTGATGTATTGAGAATATTATTTGTCCAAAATACTCTACTTGTTCATTTAAGTAGAACATAAACCTTCGTAAAATATAAACCTGTAGAAGTGGAAATGATTTTTTCCTTGTTTTAATATAACAAAATCAATAGTTTTGTATGTTCATAAAATGATGACTGAGTATTAAATATGACATGTTGTTAGGTTTAATATTTTTTCTCCTCAGCCCCGGACACTCACGAAGTCCTCTCTTCCTTCTGCGCAATGGATGTTATTGAGGGATTATCTCCCTTTGTTAACTCCTCTCCTGTCAGAAAGTCACCTTCAGTCCTTAGCTTTTCATATCGTCATGGAAACAGTCTTCACAAACTCAGAGCTATGCAATTCTAGCAGGTGAGACTAATTAATTGATCAGTTCATTTCATCTGTAGAGTCCTTTGACTCAACAAGTCACTGTCTGCAAATGTCAAATATTCTTCGGAAAGCCAAACTTTATATTTGAATAATGTGAACAATATCGACTAGCAGACTTTAACATACATACTATAAACAGAATCAATCCAGTTGTATTTTGTAAATTAAAAACTATCGTGGACTTCTGTTAATTTATCTAATTTTATTGTTTTTCTCCATTCTTTAGTTTGCTGAAATCTCCTTATCTCCATGAACAGAGTCCTCTATTATCAGCTCTATTGAAAACTGTTTGGACACAGGTCAAAGGTCAACTCCACAGTCAATCCAATAGGTAAACCAAGCTTCGGTCATCTCGTCATTGTTTGTTGTCATACTATCATACTAAGTTTCTTACAGTGCAGCCCTCTGGCTAAGGGCAGTTTGTTTGATGAGTAGCAATGCTGTCTTTACTTAGCACTGGAGGAAAATTAACTTCACATCTTGGTTGTGCTTGTGTCAATTATTGTTGGAACATACTGCCATCATATAAGCGAAATACCCATTAGGCACGGTCTAAAACACCAATCAATCAATCAATATAACAGTGCATGCTGATATTAGAGTAAAATAACAATAATTTTCCCCAAAGAAACCAATTATGTACACTTTTTTCACGAAGAAAGGGAAACTACAATGTTTGAATGTAGACTTGTTAAAATGAACCTTCAGGATTTTCCAAATGTTCCAAGGGGCTAGAGTCTTACCCATCTGTTAGACGTCATTCCCCCAAATAAGTAGTTCCTTTATCCCATAAAAATAAGAAAATATTCCCTGAATGACCTTGGCTCAATTCGGAACAAAATTAAATAAACACACCACACAATTTCTCAACAGCTGTTTCTCTCAAAGCATTTAGCCCCGTGGGGGAGCGGGTTGGCCAGTCCTGCAGAATACTCCCTCGGCTTCCTCAGTCGATCGTAAGAGGTGAGAAAAGAGGAAGAGCTTTCTGTTGCCCTGGTGTTCTCAGATCTAAAAGGAAACAGGAAGCTGATATGTTTGTACGTTTTATTTTTGTCTCCGTCGTCATATAAGTGAAAAACTCTTGAGTACGACGTTAAACACCAATCAAACAAACAAACAAACTCAAAGCATATTTTTTTGGTTGTCACTGGATCGTGAACAGGCCCCATTATTCACACTGTTGTACTGCTTTTGGATTTCAACGATGTACATGTACATACATGCCCACGGCTGTGGTTTGAGTGTCGGCTAACTGAATCTCCTTCAACCGCTCACTGGTTAGAGTCCGTTTCTCAACCTCCTTGATATATGAGAGAGTCGCAAGATGTGGCTCTGGCAAATTGAGGCTGGCTTTTATGAGATTTCCTCTATGTTTTCCACCATATTTAAGTATAGCAGAGTGAGAAGTAGATAGTCCGGCATCATATAAGTGAAATACCCTTGAGAACGATGTTAAACCCCAACCAAACAGTTGAGGTACTGTTGGATATGTCACAGAAATGAAAAAGCTACATGAAGATATACACCTGCTGCTCATGCCATCAGAGACTTTTGCTTATCTACATTGTACCAAGTACTTACCATCAAGTAATGGGTTTTGTTTGCAGTCCCAGAAAGAAGAAACGAAGAGACCCCACTCAAAGCTTATGTGGTGATATAATGGACATTCTTACGTCGAAATCTATAGATTGGAGAAAAGTTGGTCAAACCACGGACAGGTATATATTTATGGTCACTTTGTCAAACATAAATAAGTACAATTTAGATTATTATATTACAATGTGTATAATATGAAATTAAATACGTAATGTGTATTACATCCATTTTAATGATGATGATGTGAATGTGAATGTGATCAGAAATGGATCAGTAACAGCTCAACATTTACATGTACTAGTATATGTCTAAAAAGGAATCACAATGGCACAGTGATGTCAATTAAATATACCTTTTGACTCCTCCTATGTTCTAAATAAACTCCCAGTGACAAGTTTTTATATAGATCCTAGTCTCAAGCTGTTATTTGTAACTGACAGACATCTCTAGAGACGGTAATGACCACTTATATGGTATATATCTAGTATGTGATAAATAAGTATATACCCTTAAAACTTCTAACAGTTTGGACACTCTAATTTGGGGACAGTCTCATAGAAATAACATGTAAGACCCCCTGTGGTAAAGCCTATTTCTCTGTCCCAACTTATGAAAAGTTTATTACATGTAGTTTTATGTAGTAGACATAATCTATTATACAATAAGTTAATCAGAATACCTTGAAGTTGTTAGTGATTATCTTAGGGTTACTCAAGGGTATTTCACTTATATAATGATGGATCGTCCACTACATACTGTTTCTTGCCTAATTATGGTGAAAAATGAGGCGGAAACCTCATAAAAACAACACTATCACTCGCAGGAGCCACATAGTGTGACTCACTTATTTACCTGATGGTCAACACTCTTATTATACTGAAGTTAAGGAAAATTTAAACTGTTCAGATGCAGTGAGTAGCAGACATGTATGTAAAAATGGAAAATTTAAAATCGAATTATTTTGTCACACATTTATTGTGTTTCATGCCCCTTTGATAAAGATACAATTACATGCATGGCCCCAGAAGCCGCCGTTAGTGGAAGAAGAATGCAATATTTTCATTCTCTTCACTCATAAGGATACAGATTCCAGGAAAATGTCAGAGCCTGTTTAACAGTGTGCTTTTGAATTCAAATTGAAATAATAAATGCACAATTGAATCGATACATTAAAACATAGCATACTTTAATCTAAATAAACAAATCCCGATCACCTGGAATTATCAGTTTGCAGCCACATACAGTACATGTACATGTATGTATGATGCTTAAGATGGGCATGACTTATGGATTAAAATTAAGACAGATAGGTATGTTACCTGTTAAATTATCCCTTGTCAAATAATTACCGCTAATCGTTGTCATTTGTTAGGATTGTCAGTCATTGTCTGGCGTAAGTGGACGACCATTTTTGATTGGTCGATTAGTCTGCACGGTCGATGAACTGACATTAAGTACCATCGTTATCTCTCAAGAGAGGAATTATCAGCCGTTATTAAGGGAGCTTAATCTGGTTGTTACGGCAACGCTGTCACTCCCATCCTCATCCTATACATCAATTTCAACGACAAGTGGTCTGCTTTAATCTATCACTACTCAGGTAAACGTCTTAACAAGGGAGAATAGATTTCTAGGCAATTTCACGTCAGATAAACAAGCTTTGTCAGGTAGACAGTTCTGTTAAAGGTAAGAGATAACAGGTAGGGAAATCACAGTAGGCTTTTAACAACGAGATGGGACAACAAACAAGTGCTGATAATTCCCCTTTTGAAGATAAATTAGCAAACAATTTCAATTAATTACCTGAATTTTAATAACAATGTCTAATAGCTGTGCCATGATTCAGAGAAATAAAGATCAGAGAAAAATGTAACAATGTAATTAAATACACAGGTAATAAGCATATCAGAATTAAGTGAAAACATTGAGGAGATTTATTATTATTATTAATTATTATTAATAAATAATAATTTCAAGATAAATAACTTAAATAAAGATTATTTTAGATGAATTCCAACAGGAATGCATACCATAGCTATGCTATACATTAAAGTCGTATTTATTATGTAAGCTTACTGTTTTATTTTGAAGAATAGCTGTATAGCAGAATAGCTATTGTTTTTAACGTAATACATTTGAAGTCTCAGATGTAAGACTGAATGGTTTCTAAAATCATTACTTGATTACATTTTCAGTTAACTTAAAGTAATAAGGAAAGTAACTAATTTCTAAATTTTGTCTAGAAGTCCTTGAATAGAGACTAGAGCCATTTTCAAGTTAATTCATTTCGCATTGAAAATGGTGCTATTACTTGCACTATCAAAGCATGGCTTGATAATTAACACAAAATGTTGAAAATGCACATAATGCTGTTACATGTTTTAAGTCACTGCAACAACTTCTTAATCAGGCCTGTGCTGATTGGGTGAACGGACAGAACAAGGTCTCCCCATGGTTATCAGGCCTGTGCTGATTGGGTGAACGGACAGAACAAGGTCTCCCCAGGCATGGTAATGCAAACTTAATTAAGGAAGACCGATTTATAAGTTTCCCAAATTGTTAGCAGTCTGCGCAAAAATTTGCATTTTGCTACTGATTTTGACAAATTTGGTCATCCGATCATCAATGAAGATGGTATTTTAAAGATATTTTGTTTTATTTTTAACAAAGGCATACTGATGTATTTACAAAATCAACTATACGGGAAAATCAAATGCAAATGTTAGGTTTTCTCACAAAATTTTAGAGGACTGATTTTTAAGGTTATGCCGGGAAAGATTACGGCATAGGCCTGTTAACGTAGCTGATGCTGGTGTAAGTCTAAATCACCTCCACTTTCGTCCATGACAAATCCTAACTTTTTTGGTTGTTGTGACAATATTACAGCATGTAATCGAACAAATTTATGTTTTCTGACAAATGCTGATGCTTTCTAACTGAAGAATCGCCTGCACCTCAGACATAATTTACAAGTCTTTTAAATTGCTTCTAAAATAGTTATTTTATGGACGTATTCTGGGGTGATTTAGGGTACATGTATGTAATACTTTTGTACTTCCCACATTTATTATGTATTATATTATGAATATACATTATCAATTAGCTGTGGTAAAATACAAACTACATGTATGCAGTGAGATGTAACAGTTCCAAAACAAACACGGTTTAATAATGGGAGCTCTTTGTTTTCTTACGAACTCAGGTGTGACATTATTTGACATACCTTAGTCTTACCTGGTAGTCCCAGAGCTACCCATTATCTCAAAGCTCAGAGGTGTTAATTAAATGTGGGAAATTACTGAGTCAATAGAGAAGTGATGCCGAGAACGACGCTAATTCAAGCCAGATTAAAATGACAAATTTAGAGACAACTCAGAGATTTCAATATCTGTGGTTACCGGAGTAACTAGATTTGGACGGTGAAATTCTCATTATTATTAATAAATACAAAAGGCATTTCGAATGAATGTATAATACAGTAAACATCTATTGTTCTAAGCACACCATTATGAGAGATAAATGATAACAGCAAATATATTTTAATTATAATAATTAATTGAATGATTCAACAAATATACACCCAGGAATTGAATAAGTAAGCTTACCAAGGGGTTCGCCAAAAATCAAAAGTAGGGTGTCCAAAATGGTCAATTTGCTTAACTTTTCAAATAACTGGGTGTCAAATTTTGACAGTTTCCCTATCTCCTGCATTTTAAAGTTTCTTAAAACAGGGTGTAAAAATGAGGCAATTGTTCACTTCAGGGTATCCATTTGGATGGGTGGACGGGTGGCTGCCTTAAGCCCAGGCTCTTACACATAGGTTGCCAATATAATTAAGAATGATTTTTAAAATGCTCTGATATACATAGCACTACATGTATGTATAAAAACTTAAGATGATATAATAAAAAAATGTTAATTTTTTTTTTATAAACTATGCTAGTCCAATGATTGAACATTATGTTTTTAGCTAGTGAATTTGAACAATGTTAAATGTTTAAGACTCAATATTTCCCCAAAAAGAGCTAAAAACCAGAAACACCTCAGCTGTTATAGAGTTGGCACAGAAGATAATAAAATCTGTGAGTAAACAATAGAGCATAATAAAATCTGCGAGTAAACAAAAGAGCATAATAAAATGTTGAAGTAAACAAAAGAGCATAATAAAACGTTGAAGTAAACAAAAGAGCATAATAAAATGTTGAAGTAAACAAAAGAGCATAATAAAATCTGTGAGTAAACAATAGAGCATAATAAAACGTTGAGCAAACAAATGATATCAGTATGCCGAACACCATCTTTTGACAGGAAAATAAACACATTGTAACAAAGTCTCATTACAGGAGTGTTTCGCTACCTAATGACCGGGGTGGACGAGACTTAGGGCAGTCTGAATGATGTCGGAGCTTGTCTGCGCAAAATTGATAACGCCGACTATCACAGCCGATTCTGAAGAGCTCACCACACAGACAAATGACAGCGCAGCCTCTCTCTCAAGTAGCGACATCTGTGCTCTTTCCTGTGTAATCGTAACCACGGCGATGCTTGTTCTTAGAATCGACACTATGCAAACTCTCACAGAGCCATATAATCCCCCATAATGCATCAGAGATAAAAACATTCACCAGCCACAGAGGCTACTTAGCTTTTGAACCTCGCGTCACACAATAGCAATCTGCTTTTCATAATTACAGCTTAATTTGCAAACTTAGAAAAAGAGAATTTCTTTTGAAAATGGCTGAGATCGGTGAAGTGGAAAGTGTTGTAATGGTTAACTAATCATCAAGTCCCACAATGCATTTCCTGATCCATACTGATGTAATATCACCATTGTTCAATTGATTCTGACTTTTGTGTTCTCAAAAACACATTCTTCTTCATGAGAAGTCGCTCCCTCTCTCAGTCTGCCACAAAGCCAAAATCTCTTGAAGTTTATTTGTTCTTTTGGGCTGATTTCTTTATTTTATTGTCCTTTTTTGTGTGTTTTTATTTTAAAATTACCCTTATTAGAGAGATACCATAGAGACAGTATAGTGCGATGTCTAATAGCATGGCTAATTTCTGTTTCCTGCACGTAAGATAAACCACTCCATCATTCAGTTTCAAAATTACGCTAACAACAGAAAAATGATTCATAACAACTATTAGAATACTGAATAACGAAAAGATAAAAAGATATCAAGATCAAAATCTCTTTTTATTAGTAATAGGATCGGAATTTGATTAGGAATTGAAACGGTCTGAATAGAAATCAGAGAATTATTGAGTAATGAGCAGAGAATCGTATGATATTTGAATAAATTTGATGACAAATTTGACAACTTCCTTACAACAAAATGACAAGACTTCAAGTAGTATGATCATAATAAATTTAGGTGTTTTTTTTTCTCATTAGGACAGAACCTGTTCTGGATTTTACATATTGTTCAAAAGAATTAAAAGTTCGCAATTTCTTTTAAAGTTTCCCCCTGACTTGAATAGAGTGTGTACTTTCAGAGCTGGAAATTCATATACATTTGCGGGACATGTCTTGTAAAAAATAGACATTGTCCTGCAAAGTTTCCCAGAATTTAACATTGTATTAATTGGTTTGCAGGACAAATAATTGGAAATTGTCTAACAAAATATTTCAAATATTTCCACCCCGGACTTTGAATTGAAATCAAATCTCCATGCCCATTTCAATAATGTAGTCAAACAATGCTTTTTGTTGCAACACTACTAGTTTAATTTGTTGTTCTTCTTTTGTTTGTTCGTTTTCCCCACACTTGTTAAATAGTTATTCAATTATATTTAAAATTAAAATATACTTTACATTTTTCTGAAAACCTTATTTGGTGTGACCGGTACCAACCGTACCACTGGAATAATTTAATGTAATAATTATAGACAATGTTAATGGATGAAAATAGACAATATCGCATTAGTACAATATTAATCATTTTATGGCCTGAGTAACATGAAAAGTCTATGAGGTTGAGTGGTAATGAATTTTCTTGTTTAATCCATTTCAATAAGTTTCAATTTAATTAAGCAACCACAACGATTGTCAATTGAACTACAAAACACAAGAGTTGATATTTCATTGTTAATAATAAAAATGAAAAGAAAAACATTTCAAAGTATGACTTCTCACCAATTTTTAACAAAATAGTTGCAGGTTAACTTAACAACACAACAAATTTATACTCTTTTTTATTTTTTACACCAAAGTTGTGTACTACACATCAATGTTTCTTTATCTGTTTGTATTTTTTTATTCACTCTTCATATGGTGAAAACTACATGTACGTAAAGGGCGTCTACCAAGTATAATAATCTAATAGGAGCTTAAGTCCTTTTTTTTTTGTACACTGATTTTCTTTAAATACAATTGAGAAGTCGCCTTGTTTAATAATTAAATTAAGGTTTGAGGTATTTTAAAAAATAATAAAAATCTCTGCAAAGCCAGATTGACTCAGTTTTTGTCGCACACACAAAAAACCCACATATTTTAATGATAAGATAAAAAAATATTGACAAATATCTAAAATTGGTCAAATCATTGATGATTTTAACGAATTGAATTTGGAAGCGAAGAATTTTATTGATGCAATCCTTGGATAAGACTTATTCCCCAACCTCAAACAGAAAAACGTGTGTGGTATGAAAACCCCTTTAGGGTATTTCTCGATTGGACTAGAAAACAAACTTTGTCGTGTGATAGCCCTGTACGTTCTTACAATTCCCCCTGAACGAAACGAGGTTCAGAGGGGTTTCTAGTTGCCGCTAAATATCGTAGTTTGTCGGCCTTGTTTGCTCAGCTGTTTGACTAGGAAGAGCTCTTCGGAAAGTGAATCTATCTTAAAGACAGCTAAATCTACCTCCAAACAGAGAAGATGACTCAAATCACTGATGCTGTCGTTACGGAAACCCCTGGACTTAACTAGAAACCTGACTCCCCTCTAAGTGATCATCTCTCACATTAATTGCCTCTACTTAAGCTCAACTCAAACAACTTGCTTTTTGATGTTTGAAAAAAATGTAAGATTGCAGTTCCAATAAAGAAAAAGTGGTATTCCAAATACCCTAAATCACCTCCAATTTCGTCCATGACAAATCCTAACTTTTTTGGTTGTTGTGAAAATATTACACCATGCATATATTTGTGTCGATGCTTTCTTACTGAAAAATTACTCTTTGGACACAATTTACTAGTCTTTTAAAAAGCTTCTAAAATAGTTATTTTATGGACGAATTTGGGGGTAATTTAGGGTACATGTTGCATGGACAGTTTAGTGTTACCTATTCTTAAGTGTCATAAACTCTAGACCTAAATGATAAACCTGGGACATATCATGGAATCCATTATATATCCCAGGATTAAGTAACCAAAATAAAAAGACACCTTTTCCAAAGACGTTTGTCTTAATATCTTTACAGATAACATAGGTTAAATGTTGTTATAAATATATAATTATGCATTTTTTTCGCACCACCGCACACCGGTCAATCTACATGTATATTAACAGGAGAATGGTAATTGGGTAAACTAATTAAGACAACATTTAAACACCTTTTGCGTTCCCATGTGTGACGTGTCACAGATTAGCTTGCTTCCTATTTACACCTGTGTACAATGACGTGTGACTTTAGTTCCAATGCATAAAGAACTGGAAAGTGTAGTATTTGTTTGTTTGTTTGATTGATGTTTAACGCCGTACTCAAGGGTATTTCACTTATATGACGACGGAGACAAAAATAAAACGTACAAACAGATCAGCTT
>JAVFBX010220731.1:0-21175 GCA_034783855.1 Mopalia kennerleyi | reverse complement strand
AATTTATGGCATGGATAAAGGGGCAACTCTCATATTATACATCTGTAATTTATGGCATGGATAAAGGGGCAACTCTCGTATTATACATCTGTAATTTATGGCATGGATATGTTATTGACGCTGTGTTCTCATCCGCTACAGTTAACAGGCTTTAATGTTATATTTGCCTTGATTTTAAATTCTATAGCTCTAGGTGTATTAAAGGGTAACCAGTCAGCTGCCTTATTGAATAGTGTTCATTGAAAAATAAAACAATGACATAAACTTGAATTTGACATGGAATAAGTGATATCTGAATGCAATACTTCTGTGATATTGAGTGTTTAAAGAGATGAACCTAATCAGAAACGAGGTTCTGCTATGGTCAGTATTGAGGACGTTTTCACAGGTTTCATGAATGCTGTATTGCTGAGTGCATTGAATTAAGGTAGGAAAACTTATCACAACATAGATCAAAATAATTTTGACCTACTGAAATGTTGTGATATTGATAGTGGGAATCAGTTTGATGCCCATGTAGTAATAAATTACTGCTATTGGAGGAGGACATTGGGAGAAAGGACAGTGGGAAAAAGCATGATTACTGGAAATCAGTTTAATGCCCATGTACTAATAACTTCTATTGTCCATCCATGTCTGGATGGTATCAACAGACGCATGTGAATTTTAATATTTCACATACATGCTACAGAATGAGACATGGGATATACTTTTTTTTATGTAATTATGAGTGATTTACGGTATTGAAAAGTTCATGACAGTTGAGGTGCTTTTGCCAAAGTAATTTGTACATAATTTTATGCAAGCTGTTGGTGCTGTTATATTCAGTGCTCTGTGCATTAATCATGGTTTATTTTGCATGATTCGTTATCATTCATAATTGTACAGTTTATAATTCATAAATCAATGTAAATGGTGACGTGAAATAGGGGTTACATGAAAGCAATGAAATATCTAGATCAAAATGAATCTTTCCTTCCCTGAAGTAACACTTATCTTGTAGTATGCTAAGCCTATCTTTGGAAACCATGGATTCTATTAAACCCAGCTCTTCAAATTGATTTGAGACATAATATATTTTGTATTCATAGAGCTGTCATTTTATGACCCTTCATTTCAACTCCTTGTACTTTATTAAAACGATTGAAACTCATACATATTATTTGGACATACGTCTGCTTGTGATTCAGATATGTATTTTTTTTATATATAATTGTTTTTGTTATTTTATATCAGTCATGTATTGTATACATATAATGCTTGGTACTATAGAGTTTTGCTATCAGCTGTATGTCTGTACCAAGAATAACTTTGTCATTGCGACTACTGCTAATGGTAAAGTTCCAAACACCAATCAATCAATCAAATTTATTGAGTCATAATATATTTTGTATGCAGAGAACTGTACATGTATTTGCATGTATTTGCAGAGTTCTTCGTTATGCTTGGAAATTTTGAAAGAATATTTAACAGAGTTACAGCCCTTTAGTATACAGTCAAGATTTATCTTGTCTGCTCCTCAATTTCTGCAATTGACTTTTATATATTTGTGCAATGTGCAATGTGCAAATTTAATTCTCAAACTAATTACTGAATGTTTACAATTAAGATTGTTGTTTCAAATGAAATTCACCATATGCAGAATTGTTTGTTTCTTATACAGAATAATGTTTTAATGATAGTGTTATTGGTGCAAACTTAAAAGGTGTGTTAATGGTACCACATTTTAATGTGTTTTCGTTCATGGCCCAATGTATACTATGAAGGCAAAACTGTCTGTGCTTACCCAACTGGATTACCTACAGAGCTAGTGCTTTAGTTTTTAAAATAATCGCCCTCGTAATTCATTTTTATGATTATTGTACATTTGATCAAATGTCTGCTATATATTTTTATCCACATTTTTTTTAACCACTGTATCGAAAAACAGAATTATTGTTTTCGCTTTTTTTGGCAACAAATCTAACTTAAGTTGTTAAATGTTCTAGTTTAGTGCTGAAATTTACCCCCATAGTTAGATACATTCGACCGTCATGTAAGATATCTTACATGACGGACAGTTTTGTAAAACTACATTGTACGTTCAGAGGCTATCATTGCATTCAGTGCTATTCAGTCCTTAGTTTAATTTGATATTCATTCTTGTGTCATGTGACTTGTTTTCAATTCTTTTTTAATTTATTGAAATTATGTCACAAAACTTCCATTGAGAGATATCAACAATTACGGTACTGTTGCACTGCTCATCATAGCCCATATAAAAGCAGGTAGCATATCTATGTTTATCAGAGGGCCAATTACAATTATCAGACTATTTCTCGCAGCTTGGGATGTTTTCTTGACCTGTTATTAACTTTAGTATTTGCCGACATACAGTGCTACATGTACTTGATGGGTTGTGGAGAGGAAGCTTCCTGTTACTCCGGGCCCGACATACAGTGCTACATGTACTTGATGGGTTGTGGAGAGGGAGTTTCGGTTACTCTGGTGCTCTCCGAGCTAAGGGGCAAGCCAATCACGTATCTAGTGGGAATTGCCTAAACATCAAAATTAGTTGACTACCTTTGGATAGTCCTTCTCTTGTGTGTGCTATCATGCCAATAGGTCACCATCTTTGGCCAAAGGTTGAGAAAGTGTTATAATAGTTGGAACAGGTCTTATTGATTGGCCTGGTGTATTATGGACAGAAACATGTATTATTGTGGATTTCTCGATTAATGTGTTCAGTTTCCTTTGATATGAACTGGACATATTTTTTATATTAAATGGTTGTAATGTCATTGAATATGGAAGGAAGAAGTTCATGTGTGGAAATTTGACAATTATTTTTTGTCCAAAACCCGCTGGAATGAACTCTACAGGATATGGCATCATTGCTACACTCATTATTTTAATTAGTGAAGGTAAGGTATAGTATTGTTCTTCTGCTAGACAAACTTATGTCTGTTTTGTCAGGCTTCTCTTCCTACATAAACAGTTTTGAATTTCTGAATGGATTTGTGTGTTCAATTGGAATTTATGACGAAAAAGAACCTCAACAACTCTGACAAAAAAATGTACGATATGATAGGACTAGAAAACAAAGTTTCAACAACAGATCATATTAATGTTGGCTGTTAACCTCCAGAGCACCATCAAGTTCCTTTATCTAAATTGTTTGATTTTTTAAACTGGTAGCCGACCATGACAGTTACATATTTTCCCTTTTGTGTATTTATTTTACGAGATTTCTTGTCAATCCTGCATAATAGGCTGTCAAAAAAAACCTGAATAGTATATCATTCACAGTTGGATTTGACTACCGTAAACAGATTTCTGCATGTATTTATGTATCTGATGTTAAATACTTTACTCTACAGTGTGTATTTTGCTTAACTAAATATATCTTTATACGTTTGTTCATTCATTGTTGATTTTTTTTCCTTAAAGACAAAACCCAAACTGATTTTGATACTTGAGCAGACAGTATGGTGGTCTATATCACTCTACATGTTCAGGACTCTAGTTTTAGGAGCTCTACTTCGTGTACAATCCGTCGTCATATAAGTGAAATACCCTTGAATTCGACGTTAAACTCCAATCAAACAAATCTAGTTTTATGTCAATTAGTCTCCTTTATTAGGAGTTATATTATAAGAAACCATTTCTCTTCGGACTATGTAACCATTTTTAGTTACACTGAAGGCGCTTCCTGTTGCCATAGTGCTCTAAAGGACAACTGTCAACATGAGGCACATCTGCTGGTTTTGTTTCTGCGATAATCTGATCTTTGTGTGTCATCAGTGGTTTCCTTGGCACACTGTCATATGAGTGAAATAACATTGATTAGAGTTTTAACATCATACTTGAACGTTTGTCCACATCACCCAATTTTAATGTATAAGGAAAATTTGTTTTGGGGGGCCAATGCAAATACTCTTAGCACCTTCGTTCAACTTTTAAGGTTGATTCTCTTTACAACATTCCAGTCCAAAGGGGGAAGAAAGCTCAGAGAACAAAAAGTAACTAAAGACAGACTGGAGTATTTTAAGAAGTAGTTTTACTATGTATTATTTTGAGTGGGCTGTACACTGGCTACCTCGGAGCCATATATTATAAAATGACAAATTCAGCAACAAAATGAGTTTTCGGACAGAATCTCACATAAACATCACTTAAAAACATTGTAATGATTGACTTGGCTTAAATTAAACTGAGAAATCCGACCTTATTTCACATGAACAAAAAGTATTTTGAATGACAACAGAGACATGGGAACACAATAATCAAGATAAATAAACCAGTAGCAGTGGGATTGCATTGAGACTTGGGTAAGGCAGAAAGTATTTAATATCAATATTACAAATTTTACCACTGGTTAAAAATTTTATTTAAAGTACAAGACAACTTTTTAAATAATTTAATTGCTTCTAAAATCAACTATACAGACAAGGTCATGAGAAGTCAGATGTGTATTCTTGGAGCTGTGCTGTTATCTTCATGAAAGCATAACGACAAAATCAATACATTGGACATCTCAATTAAAGGAAATAACTGGCGACAAAATTAACATTACAAATTTTACTGAGCTACAAGATAGCACAATAAACCTTGTCTATTTCTTTTATTTTTGGGACAGAGATCACAACTGGCTAGCACATTTTGTACATGTTCTGAACAACCAATTCAAGTTAAGAGCACATTTGGTGAGGTTTAAGGTTAACAGGGGAAATAACTCTTGCACCATTTGACTGCCTTGCATACATATCACACAAACAAATTTACAAAGGATAAGACGCTTTCTAAATGGAAGACACAAAACAATCGATTTAAAATGGACAGTTTAACAAATTTTACTGGACAAGATTACAAGATGCACAAATATATGTTGCAGAATTTATTCTGCACTAATAAAAATGAGTAAAAAACCTACAAAGAAAATAAACAGATCAAGTCAACAAATCATGAACACAAAACAAAAAAAAAGATTTCCTTAATAATGACTAAACAAAATAATAAACACAAAGACTTTTGAAAATTAAACACAGGCATTTTTTTTTTAAATAACAAAAACGGAACAATATAGTGCTGCAACTCACTGTTTTTGTTTTACATCTTGTAACGCAATGAACTCAAAAATTATTTTGACTTTACTCCCCCAAGTGTAATAAAAATTATCGGAAAGATTTCTGCCAAATATGAAAATAGACAGCATAAATGTGATGTTTTTCCATAAAAAAATTAACATACTTTTACTGGATAACACAACCTCAAAGCAGTCAATCACGCGCTGTTTTACTCATTTCTAATGTCCGGTGAGAATTAAGAAATATAAAAATTCCAAAAAATTGTAGATCTACAAAAGTTTCCTTAAAACTCAAGACACTGACAATGTACTACTGTACGCTCATTTTCGCAATGAATAAATGCATCACGAAACTTATGGGGATTGTAACTGTGATAAAAACCCTGTCAACGGATTAGTTGTGTTTACTTATGTTTAAGAGATGGTCTTCATGGTATTGTGAATTAAACAGAAACCAGTCATTACTCATAGAAAAGGAGATGTTAAAAGAGAGGACAGAAAGATGAAAGTTTAGAATTAGAAAGTATAGAGGAAAGATGATTGATAGAGAGATGTACATAGATTTGAATAATTTATTTACACAAACAGCAGGGTGATACCATACCGGGTCCAGCCCCAAGTCACGACCAATCAACCCTAAGTGTCTTTCTACCAGAACCACTTCACAAACATCAGCTGTATAGAAAACCTCTACAGATAAGGGATGGCCATGTGATTCGAGTTTAACATATCAACTAATGTCCTGGAGGAGCAGAACTGTGTTCACTACAATCATTGATATTTGTTGCTTTTTTTTAAACAAACAATTATTAATATATCTCTTTTGATGAAATTCAATACAATTTAGACTGACATGATGAATATGTGTTCTCTGAACTTAATTTTATTCGAGGTTAATTCGATGGGAAGATTTTGCCTAGGAAAGATAATTCTAGTAGAAGTACACCTAGATTTTCAAGTCTCAATGTTGAAACTTTAAAAAAAGCCCACTCAAAGATTCATTCACATTTGCCCAGAAACTGTTAACTGTGTGAACAAACATCCAGAAAAAATAATTATTCATTTTATTTCCGCTAAATTAGTATACAGCCTTGAATATGAAATTTCCCAATGGAGACTAGCTTACAAGATAGCTGCGTGTACCAGCACCACAAAATGTCAACAAGGCTACTCTCCATCATGAAATCAAACGAAAAAGCTTTCCGTTAAAGTGACAAATGATCAATGATCAAATGAAGCGTTATAAAAGAAACAATCCGACCCACACCTGTTGGGATAAATTCATTGCAAATATAGGACTAATGGTGAAATAGTTGGAGTATGGTAAGTATGAGCTCAAATAATACACTCTTATTGCATTTTGCCTGCAAAACAAACTAATGCAAATACTATCATACAATTTGGAGTAGAAATATTACCAACTCCACATAAAATTTCAAAATATCTGTCGTCATTAGATTTCTTGCAAAAAAGTATATGTTTATCTCCTTCACTTGGCAATTAAAACCTAGGTAGCCAACATAAAACCAAGCAAATTCTATGAATGACAGTCTTAGTTTAATACGACACCCTTGACTTGTGCAGATGTCCGTGTTCACATTTAAAGGTGACACAACATTCAAATAAGAACCTGTCATTCATTGGGATTTGCCCATTACAAGTATTAAAAGCCCTGGCATTAAATATAAACCAAATTGTACATGGACAAAGAATACTAGGAGAGTTTTTAATATACTTGAAAAATTAAATCAAACTTTCTCAGCAAATTATATTTGAAATTAAGAAAGAAAGATAGCACAAAAAAAAATCTTTATTTTTCTTGGCGTCATGATAATACATTTATAGACTTCCCATAATTGTAAGTTTATGTCTTCTGTATAACAAGTATAAATGTATCAAGTCCTTAAATTTCGTCAAAAACCTAAATCAAATATGGTCAAAGTCCAAATCATGGTCAGTGTTTTCATGTAGGCTGTCTGCGGCTCTACATGTTTATTGCTAGCTTCCGTTGCCCATCACCACAGTCTTACAATGTTATTACCATGACGATCAATACTGAGGACGTTGTTGTGCCATGATACATGGTGTTTATTCACCTTGGCTAAGATAAGGATTGAGCAACGGGCCCTAAATACAACTTCTCAAAGCATTCAGCATTATTGCTAACATAGGTTAACAAACTATTGGTCACTCTTCCGACAGACAACCAGGTCCAGTCGGGCGTCGTGAGATCAATCAAAACACACCTTTCTGTAGAACTCAAATCCTGAACACACACAAGGGAGACAACTGACTCTATCTGTGGATCAAGGGAGACAAATCTTTGTCTACATCCTTTCATCTTTCTCCAGTCCTGATGACTGATCTTTTTGTGTCTCTTTAATCAGAACAGCCTATTTTCAAAGTCACTGAACTCTGATGGAGATTGTCACGGGTAATAAAACATGAGTGGAGGTACACGTATTGTAGATGACTTTATTCAAAGTCACTAAACTCTGATAGAGATTGTCACGAGTAATCACACATGAGTGGAGGTACTGTAGAGGACTTTATTCAACAGCAAAGCCACATGTTTCTTCCACAGCACATGTTAATTTTTGATACATCTTCTCATAGCTTTCATACGGTGGGATATCGATTCGATTAAAGCTGAAATAGATCAAACAGGAATACATTCTGTTATTAATGTTCACTGTGCATAATTCATAGCTATTGCATAACTTTAGAATAAAAATCATAAAATTATACTGTTATAATATTAAAGCTACATGATGGTTTTAAACAGCATACATTTTCTAATAGAACACTCATGAGTAGTGTTTATTTGTTGGATTGGGGTTTAACGTCACACTCAAGGGTATTTCACCTATATGACAACAGATTGTCCATTTCACACTTTTCTTTCTTTAATGTGATAGAAAACTGGAAAGAAACTTCGTTAAAAAAACACCCAACGCAACTGCCAGAGCAACAGCATTCATATTATCAACAATAAAAATAGTAATGAACAGTATTGGTTTAGAAACGTACCATGTATGGGCTTTTGGCAGTTGATCTGTGCTGGCGTCTACCTGATGGATAGTGAATAACCTGGGACCAGCAGCACCTGTGGAACCTAAAACACACACATAACATATTACAAAGAGAAGATTATCGGATTAGGACTCTTTAAATGTTGTAACCATAGGATTTCAATTGGGAACCAGTTAAAAAGTTTAAGAAACACATTTCCTTTAGTATTTAAAGATGACCAGCTGAGCACTATTTTTCCTTTATATTAATATTGTCTTCTGGATAGGCTATATAAAACTTTTGATAGGCAGGACGAAGAATAATTGTGAAGATTACGTCCTGCCAAGCTAAGATAAAAACGGCTTTGAACAAGTTATGCTAACATTAGTCAAGTTCATATGCTAGGGCCTTAGAAGATTACCTCAAGTGGAATATAAAGGCTTGAAATGATGGGACTCACTCGGAACAGATTTCAAATGATTAAATCATTGGTGCGTGATTCAAGGTTTTAGAGTATTCTGCTTATTTTGTACGCTACATTTTGGCGAAAATCAAGAATGGTTAATGGAGTTCTTGAGTATAACTAAAACCACAGAAGTCGGGGGAAATGAATAGGTAAGTCATGTATTGACATAAGGTAAATTACAGGACCGTCTTTCTACAGCAGATCCTATCAGTCTACTTTCTGTGTTATCGTTAGAGTAAAACACCTTGAGACCATTACAACATTACAGTGGTCTTAAGCTATCTGTTGATGGACTCCTGATATAGTCTAACACACACCCATATACTGTTTTCTGATAAAACTGTGCCAACAAGATTCAGTGCTCATTAGCCTGCAGCTTGTTGCCTGACTAGTCATGGGACACCAACACGTCTACCTGTACATTGTATTAAACAAGAAGTTAGCACTATATGTAACAGAGACTGGTTTATGTGAACCTTTTAACCTAGACATTCAGCCTGATGAGCTATGTGTGCCAGACGCCAGAGATACCTGGGCACATCTCCAAACCAATAAACAATTACCACAGCTCCCTTACTACTATTGTTTGTTATCTTCCCCTTGATGTTAGTCCAAGACAAGCTGATTGTCAGAATGAAGACAAGCACCTGTGTACTCACCATTGATCTCTATTCAACAATCTTACTTTAAAACCAAAACACTCACAACTTTTCAACCAGCTAATATTATCACTCAAAGACAGTGGATAACAGACCAGATCTTACATAGTTAGCATTTCTTTCAACCAAATCTCAAAGTACGATGAGAAGAGATTTCAATTTCTTTATTAATTAAAGGATTCAACAATAATTTAATAATCATTTCCTGATTCAGAAAAGGGATTTGTGAACTGACCATGCCTATATAAACAACCATAGAGTCAATGGTTAACTGATCAAAAACAATTAATGTCAACATTTTGATTCAGAGCAAACTGGTCCTAACCTCTTTTAACATGCAGGGCCTTCAGATTTGAGGTGTGCTGTCCTATGCTTTAACACAGGTCACTCACCTCAAATCAGAAGACCTGAACACGAATAGGCGCAAATGTGTATTTTAATAGCAGTTTATAGTGGTGATTCCTGTCAATGATGTAGGTCTACAAAAGAGTTTCCAAACCAGCATTTTACCTGTACTCCATGTTAAAAAAAGTTCGGTTCTACTTTTCGAATAAATCATGGCTAAAGAATATCCTGTTAAAATACTGTGTATCAGAGATACTGTCCCATAATTCTGGAGTTCTACAACATTCTGAACTTTATGGTAAAGGTGTGGCTTATGATATGCTCTTCATCACATAACATTCTGGCATTACTGATACGGTTGTTAGGGAAATACCTAACACCAGCAGCCTGCGGATATACACTGACATTTATCAAGCAATCATTACCAGATGAACAAGCACACGTTATCTCTATTACAGTATTAAAGGGCTAGAAAACCAAACACGAAGCTGAGACTGAAAGAATGAAGCATCTGCCTCATTTTTCAAAATGTTGTAGTCGGTTTGTGGAATTATTTTCTTATTTTCTATAAGTCACCTGAAAAGGAGTACTAGTATTTCAGCATCAGTAACTCCTGTAAATTTGTTTTCTGCTACATTGTAGACGGATTGCTTTTGGATTTTACGCTTTTATTTACAGATAACAGCATTCTAGTTCAATGTGTTAACCCTCCCACGACCCCTATAAGACAACAATTTGAAGTATCTACAATGCACAGCTTAAGAGAATTAAGCGATAGAAATCTGAAACTGCTTAAATCTGAAATGTCCGTAATGGTCATTTAAAGACTGGTTGTTATTAATCTAACAGCGGGTTTGACAGCCTATGTCAACAGATCAATTTGGTGTAATACAAAACGACTTCATGGCGATGAAGCTAGTCCCCAGTAATAGTCCCATTAATATTCAACACCTTGTCAAGTACTCTATCGCTGAGAAAATAAATTATATTCTCAAATTTAACTATTTACTAACCAGAGTTTTGAATAACCTTCTTCATCAAGATAAAGTTTCATTGCTGAACTTAAACTAAAAGGGATGTTTTGTGTTTTATCGATATTGAGACCTCAACCAGGACAACATATATGTAATAGAAATGTCTTCAGCTGGTAATGCTAGGAGAAAGAATGTGAGATATATACAGATGAGTTGTATCCATGTTTATCACATCGTATCCAGGAAGTGTATAAACAAACACCTGTCATATAACAGCAGTACATCAACACTCCTAACTCAATACCAGCTTCTTTAGGGGAGCACCAACTTTTCATGTTTCCAAGAATGCAGTATATTCTTCTCTTTATTTGACACCTTGTTGATGTCAAATAAATCATTTAGTCTTTGTTTGTTAACTGAATCTTAATTACAATTAGTTTATTTGCTTTGTATTAACAGGATACATATGGTTTTTACAAGATTGATTATTGAAAACAAATAGGAGCTAGATTTTGTGAAAATCTATAATTTGACGACTTTGTTTTTTTGTTTTCTACTCTTTTAAAGAAATTCATCGTGTCAAAGAAAAGAAGTAAAACAAACCTTGTAATGCTTTAAATCCTTGGAGTGGCACACGTGAACTGCCCGTGACGAACTGTAATAACCGGGCTCTCATCTCATCATCATAAAATTCGGCCATTCTCCAAAACCATTTGACTATATTACTGTCTGGTGTACAGTGTTTTAACCTGGTGTGTTCCTTCCAGTCGTCTAAGTCTATCTTCCCTAAACCTCCAATCATTAACTAACAAAAATAAAATAAACACAGTTAACTTAAAAAAAGGAAAATTTAATGCCTTCATTAATTTTTGGTCTTTTTAATCCAAATTTACAATTACACAACAAAGAACTAGGAGTGGTTATGTTTAGGAGAAACACCGTTAAACAAGAAATACTAAATGGATTGATTTGTGATGTGTTTCACACCAGGACCAATGCAATTCAATCAAGTCCGATTTTGACTTTGCATAGCACTGAAAAGCACCAAATTAAGGTACAATTTTGTTGTTGTTGTTGTTGTTGAAATGGTACATGGTTAGTATGTTTTTTCGAGGACAGGGAAGTGAACTACGTAACCTAAGGGACCAAAACATGTAACCAACAGACAATGACCATACAGGTGGGAAAAATGTAATAGAAAATGTTCCAAGTGTTACCTCTAGTTCCCTTTCATCAAAAGGTTTGAGCAGATGCTGTGGGATGATCTCATTAAAACCTTTCTGTAAGGCCAGAAACTGAGCTTCTATTCCTAACAAAAACCTCCACTGTACGTATAATCTACAACAGGAAAACATATACATCTATAGATACTATGTAATAAAAGAAACTCTTATATTTCCAAATATTGAAATTTAACAAACATGTTCAAAGCACAAATGAACTGAGGATAAACAACTTTTTGTTTTTTCTTGTGTCAAAATATATACGCCCACATCACCAATGGCAATCATAAAATGATATACTTTGTGAACAAGCGTGTTCATTTTAAGGTAACCGCAATAAAGAATAATATATCACAGTACTCTTAATTAAACAGCTTCAGAGAATAACATTGTATGAGGATCGATTACAAACGATAAAAAATACACACAATGAAAATACAACACTCTTGTATTGAGCTTGATTCAGAGTTGAAGTCCTATATCTTGATACTTGTGGAAATTTAGTTTTTATTACAGCCCACAACACTCATTTTTTAGTCAAACATGATAAGCATCTAAATGAAACCATGAATTTTGAGGCTTTATCCTTATGCTGATAAACAACCACAGTAAGTTTCATTCAATTCCATAAGGAACTATGCTCTATACAATGTCCGCAAATCTTCAAAAAATAAAATTGTATGTAAATATATACAAATAATACATTTTACATGTATAAATTAATCAAACACTTCGTGACTTACTTGACATATTCCTTTTTATTGTCCTCTGTGACTTCAATGTTTTTGCCGCCTGGTTTGAGCTCGTACTCCCTGACCTGTCCAAAGGAATGCGATTCAACAGAGAAAGTGTGATCCAGCACAGCTTCTATGTCATTCTCACTGAAAACACACAAACACAACAAGTCATTACATTGTCAAAGGAGAAGGGCAGGCCAATCCTGTGCTGCTAAGTTTTCCTGCACTCTGGTTGGTCAGCCAATTCTGAACTATCCAATGATAGATCAGTGAACTCTGCTGTACACAGGATTCGATGATTCAAGTGGTTTCGGTGTTCCTCTTTAATGGATGATAACTAGAGTTATGAACATCCAAATTTTTGTATTGCATTTGACAGAAAATGTTTTACTTATGTAGAAAACACGGTTTTTGTGTGGTCTTGTCCGTTAATACAGTAGAAACCAGAATAAACTAAAGGGTAAATACACCAGCAACAATGCTTTCTGTTGAAGGTCTCTGATGATCAAGACTATAGATAAACTTATATGTTATAAAAGGGAACTATCACAATCGATGTTTAAAATTTGTACTATTTTTGTACGCACTATAAGCCAATGGCTTAATAAGTACAGTTTGGTCACATGATCAAGTTTATAGTTTAGTTGAAGATAATTTAACTTACAGCATCCAGACCAGACTGCGGTGAAGGTCAGGGTCAACCATTTCAAGGTCGTCTAAGGTGACAGATTTTCCTAAAAGTTGTTTATAAAAGGGCATAGTGAATCCTCCATCTATATAATGGCCGTGGAAGATCGCCATGCCAATAATTCGTCCAACGAAATGGAAGTATGAAAGATGCTCCTGAAACAAAACAAACAGATTGATATATCTGCACTCTTTAATTCTTTTATGAGGTTAATAATTGTTAAAAATAAAAGCATCAGTGGAAAAAACATTTAGTCATGAAATATAACATAATTTTACCATAGAGCCAAACGACTTTTATGTGACTACAAGTTGGCTTTTGTTAAATTTGTTTGATTGATTGTTTTTTTAAAAGTCTTATATACTTAGGGTTATTTCATATTCACATCTACCTGTATGACTGTATGCCAGCCCAATCAATAATAGAAACAACCCTTGGTTGAACCGACATCAAACAATGACAATATATAAGATAAACAGAGGACTCCAAACAACTAACAAATGAGTCCCAATAGATCAGTTTTGTTTAAGCCCTTAATCTCTGAAGGGAGCATAGGACTAGTTCTCACTTACTGGATTAACTCCTGAATCTGGGTTGATCTGTAGTGTATAGATATCATCCCTAGAATATTGGAATAAACCATAGTATGGGTTGAGCATCTCGTGAGATAGCAGATATAACCATTCTCTGAAAAAACAAAAAAATTGTTGTTGTCACACTTAAACACAAAAGATACACAAAAGCAACTACATGTACAATATATATAATATTTCAGGATCAAAATTCGTAGTGACAGTCGGATACACAAATGTGCTACTATAGGTTTCAAGTTATTTCTTTTTACTTTCACATGTCTGTGGTTTCTAATGTATCAATTATAGACTAAACATAATGATCACACTTTAATCTCCAGCTTTGTCTTGATAATGGAGTATACTATTGGATCAAAACAAATCATAGATGATCTTTTATGTGGCTTTTTAAGGTCTCTGTCTATTAGGACTGCTAGAACTAGGATTTAATATAGGCCTTCTAATAGATAAATCACTTTCACAATCAGAATTATCCAAATTTTTCTCAACAATACGCCATGATGATTCTTGGATGATATTTTTGTGACAGATCACAACCAGCTCACACACTTGTACTTTCAGTGAGCCCGGATGAACAAGGATTTTTTCAGCAATGAAATAATTTGAAACTGATTTACCTGGCTACACCTCCATAGTCCAGCCCCTCTTCTAATTTGAACTTGACCATTAATCTTTTTCTCAAATCTTTAGGCCTCATTTTCATGATTTGTCTATAGGATTCCTGGAAAAGACAATGAACACAATCAATAAATATTAAAATCTGACAAATTGAAGAAAAAAAATTCTGATACTAGGATGAAATTAAATTCAGAATTTAAAAGCTTTGCTTAACCCTTACTGACTATCTAATAGAACTTACTTCAAATATTTCTTCTCTAGACACTTCTACCCTACAGTGACCAGCCTGGGGTTGTAGTGACTGAAGTTCTTGACGTAATATTTTCATTTTCTGGACAAGATCTCTTTTATATCGAGGTACAGGTGAGCTATTCTCTTTATTTTCTCTCTGTTCTCTCTGATTATGTTGTCTAGAAGAGGAAGGGGATGGCGTTATACTGTTGAGAAAAAGAAAACACAATATAAATGGCATGAAATTGCATTTTTGCTTACTTTGTCAAATAACAAAAATAACTTTATTACAGACCAAAGTCTGTGAACACTATGGAATGATGGTCTTAGCTAGAGACCCGTCTCCCCATTGTTTGAGAAAGGCAGACAATAGCTTCAAGGACAGGTAAATTTTTTTTCATCTTGGGAAAAGTAGGGTAATTGAAAATAAAGATTGGTAAAATTCCTCAGGATAGGAATTTCGGACAAGCATATTTCCAATTCTAGCAAAGACCCTGCATAAAATAAAAACATAATGCAAGCTGACTCAATTAGAAGGTGATATGTAATGTGTTTTTCAGTGCAAATGTGTATTCCTGTATCAATGTTCGTCTATCTATAACATGTATGTAAATTCGAGAGCAAGCATAAGAGATTGCAATCACATGGACACCTTTTTATCTCCAGACCTGAACCAAAGCCTGGTCTTATCCAATTTTTATGATGGGAACAAGATTTGTTGTTTGATTGGTGTTTAATGCTGTACTGATGGGAAAAAGATGATAAGCCAAGCAAAATTTTGACTTTATTTTTTTTCTCTCTTGGTTATTCTCTTATCTAAAACCTATCCAAGTAAGGATGCTTATTATTGAAGTACTTTGGGTACCTCTGAAAAAAATGATTACTGTCAATGAAAACTGAAGATAGACCACAACTATGAGAAATGACAAGATGTGCATGTTATGTTTTTATAATTCGGTCTATAAAACCATCATCAGGAATGATGAACAATTATTGAACTGATTGGTTTAACACAACAGTACTGGTGCCAGCATCTGGAATTGGCACGCATTGGCTTGGGAGGAGACAGAGTGGGTGTGGCTCTGGAACTAGGGAAATTAAGTCGCCATGAAAAAGTTGTAAATCAAGATTCTTCTTTCTAAACGCAGACAGTCAGGCCATAAAGTATCAAAACTAGTTATTCTGCCTGGGAGGGCCAAAGCTTCACACCTGATTCTATGCCATGTACTAACTGATAAACTAAGCATGGAATGATAGGTAATTTGTCCATCTTCAGGTAATTTGTTCATTTAAAAGATTTCTACAGCTGAAAATACACGAAGTGAGGTGAAATGTGGCATTACCGACTCTCTGAGGCTGCTATCTTGACGTGACAGTGAACATGTGTATGCTACTGTAAATCTCATAAGTATTTGGGCAGAAAAACAAAGAAGATTTCTCAAAAACAATTAAAAAACAGAATGTTGAGAATGACGTGAAATACCAGACATTGTGTCAAATAACAGTACTGAGGAGCTGACAGTATGGCAGGGCTTTGGTATGAAATATAGCAACGGTAATTCAATATATTGAATAATTTGTTCTGTGTTATACAATATTTATTAGGATATTTGCAGAGAGGAGGCCCCCTGCTGAATCCAGGTTAACTTCCTGACCAATGTTTGATCTTTAAATATACTCGTTAGGTTTTATGGGCGCTTTAGTTCTAAGTTAATTACAGTAGTAAAGTTCTCACTGGTTGTGTTTACAGTTCAATGTAAGCCAAAGGGGTAGTCTGGCTTTAAGGTCAGGTCAACCGTTTTACTATACACATCCATGATCTACTTAAGGTTACATATGGTGCACTTTACATCATTTTAATGGCTTTTACGCTGCTCTTTCTAACTAAATGTTTATTCTCAAAGATGTACAGGGAGTTTGGTCAATTGTCTTCAACTGACAAGCTTTTCTGGTCTAAGCTACTGTTTTTTTTTCTACATGTACAGGTGACAGAGGAAACCTAGTCATCCTAAGCCTCAGTAGAAAAAATTACCTTTGTTAAGTACAAAGTTCTGAATGCTATGTTTGCTATTGATTGGTGTTAAACGCCATGCTACTACTTTGTCAGCTTTACATAAATATGGTGGAAAACCAGGTGGAAACCTTGCAACTAGTAGTAGTAATAACTTGTGTTGGGCCGTATCTATGGAAACAGAGCATACTATTCTATACGGAGAAGATATCTATGGTCACATAAACAGTGCTATCTGAGGACTAACTGATATCAGCCTATTAATATACTCTGCAGGATGTATATAGAATACCCTGACAAATCTATTCCATTCTGCCTCACTACCAACTGATTAGAAGCCAGGATGTAGAACTTAAAGCCACAGGTTTCAGATTAACAAAATGTCAGGGCTAATCAAAAGAGAGGGTAAATATGGAACATGGACTACCACATTATCAGGGACAAAAGACTGTTGTTTCCATGATATATGTGCAACTCTTTCAAACCAAGTTTAATACTGGGAACTATAAAAGAAAAGAAGAAGACCATATAATGATCTTTCTTGTAACTTTGAATATTCTTTGTTTGGAGTTTTATGTCCCCATACATAAGGTTATTTCACTCTAACACCAGCAAGCCACCCGAATTAATGAAGGAAATCAGCCTTTTATCACTGGTAATAAGACAATAAGTTTCTCGTTTAATTGGGTTTTAACATCCTACTAAAGGGCATCTCACTAATTGCAACACTTATCTAGTCAGCACCCCTGGAAAAAATTGTAAAATTTCTTGTGATCACTAATTTTCAGGTAAAAAATTTCTCACCAGATACTACATACGGCGAATACGGTTTGAACAAAATGTTAAACATCATGTACTTAAGGTTCACCTTTTATGCGATAAATTCAACTTTTTTCAGTTTACCATCGATATTTTGTGGATTTGATAAAAAATTACAATAAATTTTTTTTTTTAAATTTCTTACCAGACATAGGATTTTACGCGACCATGGGTTCCATGATTTTCCAGGGGTGCTTGTCAGAATGCAATATTTATCAAGCACTTGCCTTCTGTCTCTTTGACCGAATTTCATACTTGACCTCATAGGACTTGCTTACCCTTTAACAAACCTCTATTGTTTCGTTACCCCTGATGTTAACCTAAAAACCTCCTGATATTTACCCCCTTTAACAGGAGCTCAAGGTTCCCTGGCCACAAACATTTTCAGATGGGTTCCTCTGTTGTTTACATAGAGTCACTCTCTAATATAGAATTACTCCACCCTTCTATTCTATCTGTATAACCTGTAGGATATTCACTACAGATGGAGTCCTGTGTCTCATTTATGTTGATATTGAGAAAACCTGGGAGTTTTTAGCAGTGGGGAAAAAGCAAATATCCTAAAAACCAGACACCAGGATGCTGTTTTTGTTGCAATAAGCATAGCCAAAGTAGCATGGCATTTTATCAGAAAGCACAATTAGCAAACTTTTGAAGAGTTCTACACTTTGAAATTCTTACAAAAAGAATGTAGAAATTTGAGCTTCAACTAGACTGTTAAAACAACCCAATAAGATGTTAAAGCACCACATGTGTACAACTGTTCCTTTGATCATTTTAATGAGCATCATCCAAAAGAAACATAACACAACATGTGGTTGAAATGTATATCTTATAACATGAACAGATTTCGCCCAATCAATACTTGTACATGCTGTTAATTTAGAAAAAAAAAATCCAGAGTAAATACTTTTACTGATGATGTTAACATTAATTGTCAAACCATAATATACCTATAATCTGCTTAATATGGACAGAGGTATTGTCTCCTTAGAAAAGTTTAATCACATTCAACTTCATATTCAACAAGGGACTGGACCAAAAAAAATCGACAAGCGATAATAACCCTCTCAAGACTCACTATGCGTATTAATTTTTTGCATCTCAAACGCTAAATCAGCCTTAATTTAGACATTTTACCGTTTAGATACGACACTCTTCTTCAGATTTATTGGTATACAATACAGCTACAAAACCCCAATAATTAGTAAGCTTTCAGAAAGATTTTGTTTTGATGTAGTTCGGCGCATTTAGCTAAAAATGAGTAAAAAGTATCGCCAATTTCAATAGCCTTATAATGGGCCGTTCTTTGCTAAAGAAAACAACCCATAAAAAAATTGTATTATAAAATTTCGGGTCTTTTATTTATAACAGTGGATATCTTATACTGGACATCAGCTTGAAACAATAAACACCTATACTCAGGCTTTCTCTACATAACATTTGCTTCAGGTTTAACCTGCTTTCTAGAATAACACTGCAGTAGGTAACCTACAAACCTGACATTTACATCAAATAATCTCACTTGTTTTCTCTACCATCGTAAAACAAAGGTACAGAGGATTTAGAGAGAGTCAAAGATATGCGGTCAGAGAATATGGAGAATAAGTCAACTTTGAGAGGTTTGGGGGAAAACTATCTTTCTGCAGCAGTTTATCTGATGACAATTAAATCACTTACAAGATGGTTGATTTTTTATTATCTCAAAGATCAAGCGTATCCGAAAAATGATACTAAACTTATAATCACATCTTGTTGTCTTTCTTTTTTTGATTTTTGTATGTTATACAGTTATTGCCGTACTCATCCAACAAAGAGTACTCAGACAGATTTCTAGAGGGAGCATAACTTATGGAGAATACCCTGAAGTAGGAATCTTATGATAAATCCATCTGTAGGCCATTCCACAGCACCAATTCAGTCTTTTGCTGCCTGTATTTACACAATTTTCTATGTTTAGAGAAAAGAAATCTCGTTAACAGAGTGATCTAGGTGACTGGAAGCTTGTGTTTACTAAGCTTCTGATTCCAAATTTTCTGACCTTGTATCTGTTCTTCTAATTTTGCTTAATTCAGGTTTAACACCATTTTGATACATGTTCTTAAGGTTATTTCACTCATATGACAGCGTGCTAGCCCAATTGGTGAAGGAAACGACTGTTGACGTCACTGACTACAAACAAGAACAAGACAGGACGATCACTAGCCGCAAAACATTGATATCACAAAGTGATCCTGTTGCTCCGCGCCCCCCAACCCTTTAAGAGCACCAAGGCAACAGGATGCTTCCTCCAACCACTCGCTGGTCTTTTACAGGGGTTTCATCCTACCAATACACCACTCTATAGACGGCAGATAACTTATCACATCACAGGTAGGTATTGAATTTTAACTTACATTCTTTGTTGTATGACTTGTATATTGGCTGATAGTCTAGGGTCTGTAAATTGTGTAGTTCTGTTATTGTGATCGACGAAATAGACCCTGCCAGTTCCGGTGTGTCTCGTTTCCCAGCCTGGGGGCATTGTTCCTAAATCCTCTTCCCTAATATCATCATTGTTTAAATCTCTGTCAAACAAACATCAATGGAAAATAAAAATAACTCCACAACCTTCATAGATATCGAAAAATTATTTAAATTTCAAATGTTAACAGGTGAAGCGGACACAACAGGGGTGTTTGGTTGTTGTTGTTGTTAAACACCCAACCAATGGGTATAAGTATTAACACATGAGGATTACACTGCTAGTATTTTGGTGGAACCTTTACAGAATTATCGGAAGACCACCCAGCTAGCTACATGTAGGGCCCCATTTAACTTTCTCTTGTATTACCTGAATGTAGAGTAAAAACAAACCGACACGGAAATGGTAAATATACATCCTCCCCAGTAAGTCACTGTCCTGAGCAATAAGCTCCGGTGCTTCATCAAGCTTTAAAACCTACAGTTCTTCAACACAAACCCACAACAACAGGGCTCAAAGATATTTTGTCGGTTATTGTTACATCCAGGAATTTATATTCAATGGTTGCACAGGACTTATTGCAGATAGGCACCGAGATAATCTAACAATATTTAAGCAAACCGTTTCCAGTGAACTTGTACAGTCAAATTGATACAGTTTAATTTAATAAGGAGCTCATACCTTGGTACTCTTGGGTCATGCCATGTACTAACTCCTGTCCGTGTGTGTAGGAAATATACCTGACCCTGCTGTGTTGTTCTTTGTTCTGTAATAAAGCAAAAT
This sequence comes from Mopalia kennerleyi, assembly GCA_034783855.1. Classification (NCBI taxonomy): domain Eukaryota; kingdom Metazoa; phylum Mollusca; class Polyplacophora; order Chitonida; family Mopaliidae; genus Mopalia; species Mopalia kennerleyi. Next base: position 487 of record JAVFBX010220731.1, on the reverse strand, counting down.
AAGTAAATAGTCTTTCTTTACTTTACTAAATCAAAACTATTGAAACATCTGTTGAACACCAGTTTGATGGTAGATAATTCTTGATTTGTAAACAATTAAATAATGAAACTATCGAGATAAAAGTGAACCTGGACAGGGTTAGAGGCAATACCAAATTGACAAGACAATTAATTTGGATATTTGATCTCTTTATTTGCTCAACAATTAACATTTCTAGGTTGAACATCTGCATATGGAAAAGAGTGCAGTTCTTAGCTTTTAAAGGACAAGACCACCCAAAAACCGTGTTTTGTACATAAGTAAAACATTTTCTGTCCAATCCAATACAAAAATTCTGATGTTCCTAACCCAATCTAGTTATCATCCATTAAAGAGGAACACCGAAACCCCTTGAATCATCGAATCCTGTCTACAGCAGACTTCACTGATCTATCATTGGATAGTTCAAAATTGGCTGACCAACCAGAGTGCAGGAAAACTTAGCAGC
>JAVFBX010220720.1:0-11388 GCA_034783855.1 Mopalia kennerleyi | reverse complement strand
GACTCATGCAGTATGAAGAGATATAAGGCGATTAGTGTCAGATTGAATGTCATTGACTCATGCAGTATGAAGAGATATAAGGCGATTAGTGTCAGATTGAATTATAATGATTTGTAAGTTTTTTCTCAATAAAACCCCCAGTGATTCTATTATAGAATGGAGATGTGTGAGGGAAGTTTTGAAGCTTCCTTGCAGTCATACAGGTAGATGTTAAGACACAACTAATTCACAATGTATTCCAATATATGTTCAAAAAAGTCCAAAACCTACAGAATATAGAAACAGGTTATTCCCGTCGAATTACATCGTTTTGGCATGGATAGGTGAACTGGGCGTCCATGAATTATCCAATATTAATAAATTAGTAAGACTGTCCGTTTGTTAATACGAGGTATACATATGTGATAAACTGCATAACAACTAAACCATTACAATTTAAAAATGACTTTTTTTATATTATTGCAATGCACAAGAACACTCTTTTAAAGTGCACAACGTTGTGGTATTCATAATAAATAAATTAAAAGGAAACAATATAAGTGAATAGTGGCACGTGTGCATATATATACCGAAATATATCATTTGAGTAATTTGACAAACTCGAGTTTCTGTAGGTGTATTGCAATATTATTAAAATCTGTAAAAAGGTAAGGCTAGGAAGCGAGTTTCCATGTCCATTCGCGTTAATCTACCAAAGCGAGTGTGTTCAAGTACAAAATCTATTCTACATTACCTCAAAGCAGAGGAGTCGCAAAGCTAACTATCATACTCGAATTGATAACTTACTTCATCTACATGCAGTCAAGGACATTGCAAACGCATTCCAATTTATAAGCGACAAGGCTTACCGTAAAAGATGCATCTATTGAAATCAGTGAATAAGTGTTGATGACATGAAGTGAGTCAAAGTCTGTATCCTAACTGATAATAAATTAATGCTATAACTTTATACGTCTTCACTAAGAAGAACCTGATGCCGCGTAGCACTATTAAACAGTTCTGGTAGATTCCTTTTCAACAAATACAAATAACATAGCACCGGTATCAGCAAAAGTAACAGGATTATTCTGCGCATGACTGAAAACCTGAAAGGTAGTCGTGTTGAGTTGCATATTCTAGCACGTTTGATAAAGATAAAGGTGCCAGTTATCAGCGAATAGCATTAATAATCCGAGATTAATGGTCTGGGATGAATCACGTTTTCAATTCGTGTCAGGACGTGAAATAATATACGTTGTTTAAAATACATGTAATGGCGTAAGTCAACGTATAAGCGATTAAATTATATCAACAGTTAACATGAAAAGTATATTTTAGTATGCACAGTAGTATATAAATGATATTATGCTTACAAAGCTTTACTTCCGGGTTTCAGACGTGTCCTTCACACAGAGTTATCACAATAAACTTGTTCAATCACACAAAGTTTGTGGAAAATTCAATCCAATCCAGGAAATCGTTCCATTTGAACCTTCCATAGGCTCATTTGTACAGTAAGAGTAGCTTATGTAAATACACAATTAATGGTAACTTTAATGGAATGCTTTGGTTAAGTCACTATTATCACGGGAATTCAGAAAAACATTTGTCACAAAACTCATATCACATAATCCTCAATCAGTTCATTTAGCAGTTAGTGAGGATCGTTTCTTTTGCTCAAAGGTGTCCGTTTTAGTTCCACCATCGAGTTTCCTGGCAGACACGCCTGCTTTACCCTTATTGACAATGCGACGAAAGAAAGAAGGGGACTTTTCTATGGCACAATCTTCAGAAATGATTCCTGAACAGTCGTCTAATTCTGAGTCTTCAACAATTGACTCGTTATCAACACTTCCGTTAGATATGTCAAGTTTGTTCTTACCACCAATTCTGGAAATTAAATTCTTCACTTTGTTGTCTGATTTTGGTTTGGCTTTTTCCTTCACCACTGAAAGGTCTTTACGGGTACTATTTGGTGCCGGTGATCGTGTTGACGATCGAACACTCCCTGTACGGGCAAGACTGGACTGAGTTGGGGAAGACAGGGACGAGGCGAGAGATCGTCTATCTGATTTAACACTATCATCACGCTTCTTGGAGGCACTTGTCGGAGACATAAAGCTTGGAGTTCGATTCACACCAATCTTTGATGGAGTCTCTCTACCAGACGACGGAGACGCATCTGGGCCCACACTGCGCCTCGCTGAAGCAGAGAGTCGCACCGACTGTGTTCGTCTGAAAGGAGAGCTAGTAGCCGATGGGGTTGATGCTCGGGAAGTGTTAGGAGTGCCCGCACTTAATCTGGATGCTGATTGAACACCAGAGGCTAACACACGGCGTTTGGTCGGAGACATGGTAGCAGATCGAGACAAAGTATTGGTTTCGGTTGGAGTTGTGGAGGCAACACTATTGTTGGACCCAGAAATGCTTTTGTTTAGGTTTTTATTGGAAACCATCAGTCTTGAATTCGTTGATGAAGGTCGTTTCGATAGCGATGCAGGACTATCGCGTCCAAGTCTTTTTGTACTGCTTGACGTTCCTCTCATATAACTCGGAAGACTGACAGCCTTATCATTTCGTAATTTTGTATCAGTTGACTTTGACCTGATTTGACCATTTGTTTGTGTTGTGTATGAGTCTTCAAGAGGCGGGTTAGACGACTCCATAGAAGAATTCAAAAGAGAGTCCTTGTCTGTCCATTGGTCCGCTTTGTCGTTGTTATTGTTGTTGTAGAAGTTAGTGTTATACATTGTATTAGTAATGATTGGATTGTTGGAGTCGTTTGCAGCCTCTAGCACTTTTTTGTATTGGAATTGTCGTTTAGCCATTGTTGGTGTGATTGACCCTTCCTCTGGGCCACTACACAGACTTGTTCTTTGGGAGACCGTTCCTTGAGATTGACTTTCAAACCCTTCGTCTCTGTCTGAAGCGAAACTGGCTCTGGAGCCTTCCGAAAGAGAAGACAGATTGCTGGCTTGAGAACCATGGAATATCGAATTAACCGGATGTAGTAAACCATTGCTCTTGTTGTCAGTGTAATTGTTATTATTTTCAGGTGACATACCGTCATTTATTTGACCATGACGTTTCTGACGCCATTTTGCCATTGCAGCACTGGGTGAATCGCCATCAAAATCAAAATGCCTGGCAATGTCTTTCTGTTCTTCGTTATAATTTTCAACATTGTTTCTCATATTTCGTTCAGCAACGAAGTCATTACAGTTACTTGAAAAGCTGATTTCTGAGGTCTTTCTGCGTTGTTCAGGAGTGGTTTCCGCACTAATATTTTCAGCACGTAGAGTTTCAGTAGATGTGTTAGCAGACCAAATTGAGGAGTTCTTTGGACTGTCTTTGGACTTTCGACGACGGGGGGTCATTCTATTGGATATGGGAGCATCGCTATCACTATCTTCATTAGATATGTATCTCGCATGACGACGCCCATTTGAAGAAAGTTTAATGGAACCATTTCTTCGCACAACTTTGTTATTGCTGACTTCAGGGTTACTGTTGCTTTCCTTATGTAACCTGGCAGCTTCTGATGATTCTGATTTAGCAACAGAATCCTCATAGGATTTAGATCGACTCATTGTGCCGTGTAAGTCATTTAATGCCTGTTCAACTGATTCTTTCTCGACATTGCTCCGACTTCTGGCGCGAGACTCCTCTGAAGGTTCTTTCTCGCCGAATCTATCCGCTCTGAATTTCCGCCTTCCTGTAAGTTTTGGAGTGCGAGTTTCTTTTACCTCATCCTTATTTAGCTTAGGTGTAGCTGTAGCCGGTCTCGTTCTATCTTTAAGAGAAACTGATCGAGTAACACGCGTAGACGACGTAGGGGTTCGTGGACTCTTCACAGACTTGCCTGTTGAATGATTCAAAGCTTTATGGATGTCTTCCGGAGATACCTGCGAACGCCCTTTTCGTCCCGTTCTAGCAACAGTGTCTTTAGACTCAGTACTCTCCCTAACAGACGGCCTTTTTACCACCGAGGTTTTCCGTGGGGTGCGAGGTGAGAGGGAAGCAGAAATATCCATTTTACTATTTCGAGTTTGAGATTTGTCTGCTTTCACAAGGTTGCGTGGGTTTCCAACTCTGTCAATGGGTTTCCCAGAATCCTCGATTGCTTTTAACACTTTGTCAATAGCACCATCACCCAGATCACTGTGCCATCGACGCGTGATTTTAGCTCGCACTGACACAGAGACAGGCCTGCTTTCTTTTTCACAGTTATTGTCTACATTATCACTGATGTCAAGACAATCCATTGCATTGAAAATGTCATCCAACTCACTCTGATCCATAGCACTATAGCGCTTTGCTAATTTCTCTTTACTTAACTTGATGGAATCAGTAGGATCTGTTGTAACTATGTTGTTTGAAGGTGTTGGAATGGCAGGAGGAGTTGTTAAGTTTGTTGGAGTTTGAACTGTTAACGTTGATGGGGATTTCTGAACTTCAGGTATAAGTGTTTGTACATTGGTGGCTGGGACTTGCTCTGGAATAGAAGACTGTTTCACATCCAGTCTCTCCTTTTCTACAATTGTTTGTAAGCTACGCAAATCCGATGGCACATTACTTCGCCACCTCATAGATCCCCTCTGTTGCCAATCATTTTCTGTCACGGATTCAGTTCCACAAGGGGATGGATTGGGGGTAATTGAAATGGATTGTTCATTTTTAGAATCTTTCAAAATGTCTGTGGAAACTTTAGGCATTTCTTTTTCTCCTTTCACACGCATTGATTTTCTCAGTAAGCGTCGTCTTGATCTTTCTAAAACACCGTCGGCTTCTTCTGATTCACTTGAAATGTCTGGTGTATTTGGTGAGTTGACATCAGAAAGAGCTTGTTCCATATCTTTCTTATCCAGCAAACTCCGAGTTCGTCGAAGACCTCGTCGATTTTCCCTAGTGGATGAAGAAAGTTCTTCGGAAGTCGGTCTGCTGACAGATCTATTTGCCGTGTGTCGCATTGTTACGCCACCAGAACTGTCGGAATTGACATTAGACTGGTTACAGTTCTGTCTATCCACGTCTACGTTAGGAGACGCAGCTCGTTCTCTATCAAACATGATTGGATCTAGAACACTTCTTCGTTCACCTCGTCTTTCTACTCTCCTTCTACGAAGGCTACCAACTCGCTCAAATTTAATTTCATCAGTCTTGTTTGAATCCTTGGTTTGTGATAAGAAGTTGAACAAAGTATCATCAGATGAACCATTTCGACTCCGTCTTACACTTCCTCCTGGATTAGAAGTTGATGGCGGTGAAGAGTTATCTCTGTCTGATGAAATATCGTCTGTTTCTTGAGCTATTGTCTCAAACATTAGTTTCTTCATACTGACGCGACCAAAACCACCACGAACAAACCCAGCGCCTTCTTTAGGTGTGCCTTCGGTGTTTTTATTGGCATCATCCAAGTTAACCTTGTGTACCTTCTTGACTGAGAAGTTGCTGTCTCCTGTCTTGCGGTTGGCGAATCCACTCCGCACGTCTGCTAACAGCATGTCAACAATGGCGCCCTCGTCTTCCGGTAACTCTGGTTCAGAAGGTTCCTCTTCGTTCGCATCTGCAATTAAATGAAAACAGTTTAAACACTGAGGAAAATGACCAGATAGTGACAATGATGGTGTTTTGTATACTTAGTTTTTTAATATACTTGTAGTCCTGCACCCTTTGTCATTAAACAACTTAAAGGTCTTCCCAAATGGGTTTTAAATCAGATTTAAAATGACTCAATTCCAAAGATAATTTTTAAAAAATATCCCGTATTTTTCCGATTCGTAGATTTTTTTTTATTCACTTACAAACTTGCAACTCTGCAAACAAGTTATTCAAGCTGTGACGTAAGCAGAGGAAATTTCCGTCCGAACAATCCGAGTCGGATAATGCCGATTCCGTACCGGAAATACACGATTCGTTGGAGAATAATAGAATGGCGGCGATGTTTCTACAGATACTAGTCACGTGTTCTTTTCTCCTGATGACGTCACTCGCTATCGCTGAGCAGTATGTGCTAATAAATGTTACATGTTTGAATCCCAATTTCTCCAGAAGTTCGCCGATTTTTTCAATGAAACAAATTGAAAATCGTCCAGTGGACCCTGAATTATTTTTATAAGTTTTCTAGGTATCAACCATTTGGGAAGACCTTTAAGGATTTTGTAGAATGGAACTGTCTGAATGTTGAAATACGATGTTTGTTTGTTTGATTTAGATTTAACATTGTACTCAAGGCTATTTCACTTATATGACAATGGATTGTCCACTTCACACTGATCCTTGCCTGATTACAGTGGAAAACTGGGAGGAAACCTTGTAAAAACCATCTCCACAATTGTTGGAGCCCATCGTGTGACTCGGCCATATAGCAAAGATCCCGTGCACATTTTGTTTGCTTGTTTGATTGGGGTTTAAAGTGGTATTCAAAGGTATTTCACTTATATGACGGCGGCTTGTCCATTTCTAACTGTTCCTTGCCTTATTATGGTGGAAACCTGGGAGGAAACCTGGAAAAAAAAAACACCTCCGCGATTGTTGGAGCCACATCCTGTATCTCATCCATATACCTGATGTTCGACAGACAGTCTTGATCCCGTGAATGGTAAATTGGAGTAGGATTAGGAAACGCACACGCTACCACTAAGCGACAGCCGTGGGACCCTCCTTGAAAGGTACTCTAAAGTAGGATTAGTCAGTGCCAGTGGTATTTCAACTACGCTGTGGCGAGAACACATTGTCAAATTCTTTTTTTTTAAGTTTATAATTTATTTGTTAAATTTTTTAACTCAAAATGCGATTAGTTGCATGTAACACCAGAATATAGGATAACAGATAGACCTTCAACAAGGCATGACGTCATGTTATAGCAGATTTAATTTAATAGAGCTTCAAGCAACCAGCCCAAGGTAATAATAATAATTACTATTTTGACTGGAGCTATGATCCTTTAATAGCCAAAACTAAATACTTTGCTTCCTAATGACTCCAACATGAACAAGGCCCACTGACTAAGGGCAGTTTGTTTGGAGAGTAGCAGTGCTGTCTTTAGTTAGCACTGGAGGATAATTAACTTTCCAACATTATGGAAACGCTTCACATCTTGGATGTGATAGTGTAAATTATTGTTAGAATACACCGCCGTCATATAAGTGAAATACCCTTGAGCACGGTGTAAAACACCAATGAATTAATGAATGACCAACACAAACATGAAATCTTTTATCAATTAAGTTGAATATCACGGGGGCCATGATGCCATCACCCTGCTACCATAAACTCTCTTGAATCAATTAATGAATGAAGTGTCTAAGGCCTAAAAAAAAATGTCTTGTTTCCTCTAACCCGCGAACCCTACGAAATAGCTCCGAGCCTAAAGTTTTTATTGGCTTTTGAAAAAAAAAAGACCTTTCTCAATTGGTATATTTTGACAGCAAAATCGTTTTTTGGTTATGTTTTTCAGTCATGTATCGTACAACATATGCAAAAAAAAAATAATTGACAAAATAAAAAAAATATCCTGCCTGCCTAGCCCAGTTTTGTTCAGGCCGTTAGAGGAAACACAGCATTTTTTTGTTTAAGTCTCACCCAGAAATGGCCTATTGTGTTGACATTGATGGTTTTCTCTATGTCCTCATCTCTGCTCTCAAGGATTGGGTGGCCGTACACTATACCAGCATTGTTTACAAGTATACTGACTGGGCCAACTCTCTCTGATACACATTCTGCCTAAAAACACCAAAAACATCAAAACTTTTATTACAAATACCGAATTATTTATTTTTAATTGACAGTCAACGCTTAATTCAGACTGTCTCTGCAAAAGAGTGAGCCATTGTTAACATATCCTACTTTATAGTGCACACTTAAAACCAACCTGGGCCCATATTCATAAAGCTACTTAAGTATATTTTAAAGTTAAACAATATTTAGCCAAATTTAGCCTTTCATTTTCCCTTAAAAAAAGTTAAATGTGAAATAATTAAGTTCACATTTTATAAGTTTCATTGACCATTATCTTTCATTTCGAATCATAAAAGTTGTAGCTAAATGGTGTTCATGCACCTAAAATGATGCTAAGTTTTGCTAAACTTTAAGAAATATTTAAGTAGCTTTTATGAAAACAGGCTCTGGGATTTCCCTATTAATTTGTTTGATTTGTTTGTTCGGAGTTTAACACCATACTTAAAGGTCTTCCCAAATGGTTGATACCTAGAAAACTTTTAAAAATAATTCAATGTCCACTGGATGATTTTCAATTTGTTTCATTAAAAAAATCGGCGAACTTATGGAGAAATTGGGATTCATCCATGTAACATTTATTAGCACAAACAGCGATAGCGAGTGACGTCATCAGGAGAAAATAACACGTGACTAGTGTCTATAGAAACATCGCCATCATTTTATTATTCTCCAACGAATCGTGTATCTCCGGTACGGACTCGGCATTATCCAACTCGGATTGTTCGAATGGAAATTTCCCCTGCTTACGTCACAGCTTGAATAACTTGTTTGCCAAGTTGCAAGTTTGTAAGTGATTAAAAAAAAATCTACAAATCGGAAAAATACGGGATATTTTTAAAAAATTAGTTGGCAATACTGTCTTTGGAATTGAGTCACTTTAAATCTGATTTAAAACCCATTTGGGAAGACCTTTAAGGATATATACATGTAGCCTCTTAACTCTTTGCATCCGACAAGCCGCTTACAGTCATGATATTTTAGCACTTTTAGATAGAGCATGTATTCTTGATGAAGAAAATATATACTTTTCTATATTCTTTAAAAAAGTTATGGCCATATTACTTTAATACAAAGGGGAAAAAAAGGAACATTTTCTATAAGGATATTCTTTCTAAATAAATCCACATGTGAAAAGCATATTCCGGAGGCAAAGAGTTAAACTGTCGACAATTACAATTGGAAGATCACTATTAGAGATAATTTACCTCCAGACAATGAGCACCCACTGACCCTTAACACAAAATATTCTCAGCTTCTCATCTTTTTATGGTGTTCCTTTTTAGTCATTGGTTTCTTTTGAAAGTCTCCATTAAATCCAGATGTGCTTAAGCCAGACACACAGATGGGCTTCACACTGGATCTGGTCCTGGCATTAAATTCAGTTTTATTTCTTTACAAGGCTCTACCATTTAGTCATGTCTTCATTTTTCAATTTCAAACAAACTTTAACAATTTGTGGAAAACCGATGAAATTTAAGGTGAGGTGTAAAAAAGATGGTTTTCACCAATCTATATCTTAGAACCATGTGTCATGTGTACCAGTTTAGTTTATTTTGTTAAAAAATTTTAATTGATACCGATTTTTTCAGTTTAACTTGGCCAAACCATGTTTTCTCAGATTTTTGCTGATGTTACATTTATACTTGAAAATGATCTCTGGAATGAGATAGAAACGTTATCCATACTAAGTTTTTCCTTGCCTTATGATATTTCCAACTTATAAATTAATTAAAGAAGCCAAACCATATTTTCCCAATTTGCCATATTTTGTAATAGCCACAATTCAAGGGGCCTCAAATCAATATTTGCACAGTACCAGTTGACATTTGCTCTATCCGAACTTCGATTGGCACAGTCTTAGATGGCCTCTAGAGTGTCATAAAGATACAATTCTTTTTAGCTTTTTTGGTCAGGACTGACTACTTCTGAAGAGTTAACAAGGAAACAACCATCATGTGAAGCCTTATAAACAATGGCTCTGTTGGCAAATTGTTATTCCTCACAAGCTGACAGGAAATATATAATTCTAAAAGACTGGTGGAGGGCTGTCAGTAGAAAGATTGTTGAACAAACCATATCATACTAGTGTAGCCTGTTCAAATAATCAGTGTAAACCATACATCTGACACCCCTAGTTACTATTCCATACCCTCAATAATGAGATGACAGGAGCATGAAGGGAAATTATATAACTATCACAATAATATGGCACTTTTTAACACAGATAGTTTATCTTTCAAACTGATACTTTTTATATTTTAATCAGACAGAATCTTACATGTTTGCATCCCTAGTTCTCCATAAGTGCACCAAGTTGTTTAATGAAACAAATTGAGAATCGTCCAGTGAATATTGGATTTTTAAAATACATTTCCCAGGTATCAGGCCTGTGCTGTTGGGGAGAACAGACAGAACTGGGTCTCCCCATAATAATGCAAACTTACATGTAGTTTAGGAGGACCAATTTATAGGTTTCCCAAATTGTTTGCAGTTCTCATCTAAATTTGCATTTTGCTATTGAGATGACAAAATTTGTCATCCGATAATCAATGAAGATTGTATTTTAACGCAATTTTGCTTTATTTGACACAAAGTCACATTTATCAATTGTGGGTATCAACCAATTAGGAATGCCTTTTAATAGCAAACTCAATGATGTTTCATAGAATTCTGACAGTGAATTAACCTAACATGCACAAACAAAGGTTAATTTCTATTTAGTGAATCTAGGCCATTACGTTACGGTTAACACGCTTGTAAATGAATACAAATAAAAACATCCTAAAAAAAAGCCTGAGTAACATGTGAAAACAAATCTGCAGCAATAAAAACAGTAATGAATTTCCTGTCTGCTGTTAATGAAGTAGAATTGCTGTTAACATCTGTTGCAGAGAATTCAGAGAAAATGACGCAGTGAACTTTATGACTTAACAGAACCTCTTTTTACACAGATAGTCTTTCATACCTTATCTTGCAAAATTCTATTAAGTGCCGAAATTAAGGTCATTAAATTTTGCTATCTTTTTTACAGGCTATACACTTCAGTGCTATAATTAATTAAAAAATGCTTATGCCGCTAACATTTCAACACCTTTTTTCTGCTTCGTTGCTTAATCTTATCTGCTTAAGATTATCATATTTTAGATGTGTAAACTTTTCTGTCCATATTAAAGGAAGGAAGCTCTCTAGTAAAGGAGACCCAAAAACCAAAACAACTTTTGACCATAGTTTATGGCTTACTTGAAGAAGCTTATCACCTTAGCAGATACCCTATAAAAAAATCCCTCCACAAACATGTTATTTTTTCTGTCAGCCATCCCATAAACTCCGTGTCCACATGACATATGGGGATTTTTCTCTACCCTTATTTTTTATGTAGAATGCGCTAACAGCTGTGAGCCTGTGTGCGTAACCCAGCAGAAGCAACCAAATTTTAGCCCGGAAGAAAAGAACTTTGCGAATGCTTTAACACATCCTATTAATTAATAAACAAATTAGAAAGTAACCGCACTTCTGAAGACTCAAAAAAATTCCTCACATTTAACTTGAAAAGCTGAAAAGATTATTTACAAACAGTTGCAATCCCTTTCCATAAATGCATTGTTAAAGGAGAGGACCACCCAAAAACCATATTCTATAAATAAGTAAAACTTTTTGTGTGTAACACAA
>JAVFBX010220709.1:0-11389 GCA_034783855.1 Mopalia kennerleyi | reverse complement strand
CTGAATAATTTGACATAGTAGACCAAAGTCACAACTCCGAGAAACGACAAGATACGCATGTTTTAAGTTTCTATATTTCGGTTTATTAAACCATCATCAGGAATCCTGATCTATATTTCGGTTTATTAAACCATCATCAGGAATCATTCCTGATGATGGTTTAATAAACCGAAATATAGAAACTTAAACATGCGTATCTTGTAGTTTCTCGGAGTTGTGACTTTGGTCTACTATGTCAAATTATTCAGTGGGAATCACAGTTTATGATATTACTATTATTGATCATGCCAGAAACTACGTAACCTGTGAAATTATAAAGGATTAAAGTGTAAACCTTGATGGATGGGTACAGCAACGCATTAATTTCAGATTATTAATTCAAATTTCAAACTATTCGTAGACGTAACCCAATAATGTTGAAGTACCCCGCATGTTTGATCACTGGGGAAATGGTCAATTTGACTGAAAGAAAGCAGGCATTCTATTACCCCAAAGTGTGCTGATAATATGTCTCTTATTCAGTCGATTATAAACACCTACATAAGTTGCCAGTAAAATATAACTTTAGTCTTGTTAACAAGCTCTTGATTCCAATCCTCATTTATGATTTGCAGTTGTGGAATTTTTCTTGTGTTTTACAATAGAACCACTCCATCACAACTTGTGTTAGCTCAAGGAATGAGGGGCCTTTACTGAAGGAAGGATCTGGTATTATAACTGTCGTACATTTACCTTGATATTACTAACAAGACATACAAAGCTCGCTCAGCAAATTTACTTACAAACCCGACGAGTCCCCATCCAAGGCAAATAAGACAACTGACTTCATGGAATGATGTCACAGGACAGCCAGCAATATTAACGTAATTGTGAAAAGTCATTAATTACGTATATCGTCTGCATACAGGTAAGTTGTTGTAGTAATAAGGGGGCATAACTATGGCAGGAATGTCAACATACGTTTTAAAATACAGTCTAACGGTTATAGAAATGGTTCATAATGTCGGTAGACTTAATGCTTTGGATATACGATTGTTGGGTGATGACTACCATAGATTTAACTCTCGAATATCGCGGGTGTAATGCGCATGGTCAGTGTAGTGCAACAGGTTCCATTGCATATCAACTAATTCAATGGTGGTAGACCGATGACTCGATCTTGGTCCGATGGAGTAAAATTTAATAAAAACATACTCTGAGTAAAATAACCTTTCCTAAATGATTTCAACCCCGGTATATTTGGCTTCATTTGGATTTAACGTCGTATTATTATTTCACTCATATAGCTACGTGCCAGCCCAAACAGTAAAGTAAATTTTCCACATCATTTGCAACAAACAATGACGGATCTGCTTACCAATCCTACTTCGGGCTAAATTCCGCCTGTAGACAACCAGGCATATAAATGGACACACAATGCGGTTCCGGCAATCGCAGAGGTGGTTTTTTATAAAGTTTCCTCAAAGTTGTTTTCATCGTATGTAATCAAGGAACGTTGTGAAATTGACAATCCGTCGTCATATGAGTGAAATACCATTGAGTATGATGTTGAACTCAAATCAAACAAACAAACAAATCCCAACCTCCAAACAATTCTTATGGAACTAATAAGCGATAGATCGTCTTCACATTGATTTTAAATATTGACTTAAAATCTTACGACAAAAGTGCAATAAATTTCTTCATATTTGACAAACGTGTACTACCAAAAACTGTCACGAAACAATATCAGTGGTTCATAATACATCTGGTAGACACTGCCATTATGGCTTGTACAACCATTTTGACAATGACAGATATTTCTGTTTCTTGTTTATAAAAATGATGGCATTGTTCTCGGCAAAACTAGAAATTATTTTTGTAAACAACAAGTAAATGTGTTTTCCTGCATTTTGTTCATTTGGATTCGGAATTACTTGTAACATTTACCGTTACAGTATTTTCGGGACGTTTTACCTACGCTAACATGTGAAAGGGCCAACAGCTTACTTGGAGTTCTCTGTACGTAGATGGCCATTTAAACTGCTACAGACGTTACAGAAACGAGGTTTTTGGGGTTGATATTTGACTGTAAGTTTCCACTTTTCCCGACATTATTTCCCTTAAAGGTAACTTAACGGTACAAGAGCTCTCGCCATTATTAAGTTCATATCGAGCACTGCTCGGCTTTCAGACGTATCAGTAGGCCCTACTATTGAATAAATCGCTCCCTGGTACATTAAACTGGTCAGCACAAGACAGTTATAAAACAAACCTAAACCCAATCCTCCAGCAGGAGCTCCGTCTGAGTTTTGGGTCCCGACATGAGAAAAAACATCATGGCCAACATGTCAGAGCAAATGCGCCTTCCTTACGTCGCCAGAGGATCAATATTGATCTCTAATAAGCTACTTGATTCAACACTTCCCATTGATTACTAGATCTAGAATTATGTGTTGATCTAAATTATGTTGATTGGTTTAATCCCTTTCCAATAGAAATCATTTCAAATCAATCTAACAAATACTGGGGCCCGCGGCCGTGGCGTAGTGGTCAGCGAGCGCGCTTTCTAACGCCTACTTCGATTTACCGTTCACAGGATTGAGACCGTCTGTCGACCCCAGGAATATGAGTGAGTCACAAGATGTGGCTCCGGCAATCACGGGGGTGGTTTTTTCGAGGTTTCCTCCCGGTTTTCCACCATACAAGGGCAAGGAACATTGTAAAGTGGACAATCCGTCGTCATATAAGTGAAATACCCTTGCGTACGACGTTAAACCCCAATCAAACAAACAAATACTGGAATCCGTTACCTTTGGTAAAACGTACAGTTCAATTCCAATTAAATTATGTAACAGGAATAAAATCAATACTCTTTTCCGAACAGCTTACCAGTGATCAGTTAAGATTCGGAGGAGGACGATGAAAATAGTAATAAATATAGCGATACGATTGTGCTAAGTATACTACAGTAATGGAATGGAAATGCCGACTGCTCAGATACGTTTTGAAAGCGGCATTAAATGTTTTCTTAATTACGGGTAAACCAGGGTTTAATTCACATTCGACTTAGTATTTTATTTAATGACTACCAGGACAGAGGTGTATAGTTTTTAGCAAACTCGGTGACCCCATTGATCTATTGGAACAAGTATTCAAATCATGTCTAATACTGTCTATATTTCAATAGGGGCTACCCGTATATTTGGGTTACAAGAATAATATAACCAATACAATCGAGATTTTTTTCCATTATTTTAAATAAATTTTATGTTCATTTTTTTTATTTTGACCTGCATTACAGTGTTTTTAAAGAGAAAAGATAACAAAAATAGATCGAACTCATACGGATGTATTAAATAGCCCACTAGAAATAGTGTCAATAGTTAACAAATTGCCCCTAAAACAACATGCTTTGCAGTAATTTGAGACAAAATACACTTAATTATCTCCCTTGCAGATTTTTTGTTTTACCGTGACGTTATATAAACTCTATCTGACGAAACAAGTACTAGTATTGAATCTTTGTGTTTGTACTGTCTACAGATCCGTTAAATAAATGCTTTATTTAAGATATGTAAAATAATATTTATTTCGCATATGTAAAATTCTTTTTCACATAGGTGAAAATCTTTTTAACGTTTGTGAAATTGCTTTTCACCTGTGATTTATTATGTTTTACATAAGTAAAATAAAGTTTGTTATTTTACACATGTGGAAAAGAATTTCACATAATTGAAAAATAATGTGTAAAACAATTCAGCATAAGTATAATAAACGTAGAAATGATAAAAAGGCTTGCCATAGGTGCGTGGTGATGATGATACTTAAAATGACATCCAAATAGGACAGATAAATGCTTTGTATTAATTGATGCTTCTATGTCAGCAACGACTGTTAATACCTGACGGAAGACGATGGATCTCCACATTAATTAATGTGGTAATGACGCTAATGTTTCAATGACCTTGACCTAGATTTTGAGTGATTCTTAGTCTATTTGAACTTATTCACAGACTCCTGTATTTTATTACCTATACATATAACGTACTTGCTCCATAGGAAGGAAATAGCTTATACATACGCTTTGTTTATCAGAGAACATCTGTATGCGCTCTCCATCATGCCTTTATGCTTTTGGTGTGACCTTGTATATTACTGTGAAGGGATAAGAGGTTAATAAGTTTTAAAAAATCGCTAAACAAAACTGATGCCAAAATACAGAAATACTAATTTGATGGCGAGAAAAACTACTTGTTTAATTGTCACTCCGTAAACTGCGTGGAACCTTCCAATAAACATTCTTGCTAAACATGTTTTACACAAGGCAAATATCCGATACCACTAAGAAGACACTGTGAACATATAAACATCACCCAGTTGAACTTTTGACCGTTTTTAGAGTCTTGCTTGGTTTGAAAGTTATTTGTATGCACCTAAACACTATGTCGTTTTTGCTGGTAATCAATCCGAAGAGTGTTATGTCCCAGCAGGGGTGGAACAAGGCTCTGTCTCAGGACCTCTTATCTTTTCACATTTTTGTTGAAATCAACTCGAATATCCGTCGGTTTGCTGTTCCAATCTTTGAATAATCAACTAAGTTGGAAAATCTCCGCTTGGAGGCTCTCCGAACTGGAATGCGGAAACTAATTTTGTACCACTGGAAGTTAGACAGGACAGACATTAGTTTTGTCTATTTTATAAAATGGTAAACCGTCGTTTCCAGAATATCTGTCGACTCGTTCCTTGCACCGTCTCCTAAATGATCCAAATGTACAAATATAGATGCAGTTATGGTTCCGTTTTGTGGGACTGAAGTATTTCGTAATTCCTTTGTTCCATCGTGCGTCGTGTGTTGGAATAAACTAAATCATAACGTCAAAAACTTGTCACCACTTTATGAGAATTTGAAATTTGAGTTTATTTGAGTCGAAAAATATTAAATGTCCCAGTTATTTCTACTCTGGAAATAGAATGGAGAAAATATATCACGCGGAGATTCGTCTACGATGCAGTGACTTAAACACCCACAAATTCCATTCGTGTATCTTATCATACTGCATGCAGCTGCTATCACATTTATGAAAATGCAACACATTTTCTTTTCTACTGCCCACGGACTAAGAATCAATGAAAAATAATGTTATATATTTTACTCAAGTTTGTACCATTCCCTACCTATTTGGAGACAATAATTTGGACACGTGCGATAACTTGGAAATTGTTGTCAGAGTTCATAAATTCTTAACTGACACAAATCGTTTGATGCTTCCTTTGCAAAGTTGGTTTATAAATAATTTGATTTAAAAAACTGTTTCCTTATGAATATTGTCACGCATTGACCTTTCCCTTGTTGTTTCAGCAACACATTTTGTTAATCACAGTATACTATTTGAATTGAGAGAGTTGTCAAAAAGATACATTTTGTGAAATACGCTTGTGCAAAACACAAAAGGATATTTTTCAGTACTGTTTATTTTTTTACGAGTGAAATTCTATGCAAACAGCAGCACGAAATGTTGTTTTGTCAGCATTTGTACGGCACATTTTGTGGAACCTCCGCAGAATGACAATTGCATACCTCGCAAACTTTAAAAAGCAAAGACATATTGTTTAAAATAGACATGTGCGTTACAATGTTTATCACCGGGATGCAAATTTTCGCCAGCATTTAAGTCCTAAGCTATTTAATAGAATAACTGATTTTAAGCGGGTAAACTGCCAAAAGTAAAAAAAAAACAACATTATCGACTAAAATTGAGATGAGAAACAATTGGCAGGTATTTAAAGGTGTGCGTTGATTGTGTGAACAGACTATAGACGCTAGAGCTTTTTGACGAAAGGTAAGGTACGCAGGCGAACAACAAATAACGGAATTGCGGTAATTATAGTCAGTCCTAGTTATGTAGAGGGATTGATGTTTGTTGACGGCAATGACGAATGACGAAAATCACTCCGTCAGAGCACTCAGACGTTCTCCAATATAGACCGACTGCGCACATCGTCTGGGCCGTAACACGTTCTTCGCCGTTTATAGGCATGCACATTTGATATTTAAATGAATTGATAACATTATCTGCGTTGTATAGAGGATTCAGTTCCCATTTGTTTTGTTTTTGGTTTAGATTATACTCTTTGATTTAATTATCGTATTATGTGTATATTCAAGAGTGTAGGCCTACATATAGGGCATAGGTAACTTTGTGAATAGGCTTCCGGCGAATAGAAGACAAGATGTATATGCATATTCATATTTCTATCATGATCACAACAGCGATAATCTCGCGAGATTTAGACAACTGCTTCTATGGTGTCGAATAAGTTTGAACTAGTCAAAAGAATTTAGTCTATACAGTCGAATTGCTTGCATTTTACGTCAAGAGAATATATTATATTCCAAATCGTTGGGAAGTAAATGAGTTTAGTTATTGAGAAATATAAATTAAAACAACACTATAGAAAATGTGGTTGTAATGGAACCATTAAGGTTCATCGAGCACGGCTCTGCAGAACCCTTTATGGTTCTGTATGGAACCCACATAGACACTGTTCTAAGTTATTGTCCCCTCTTTAGTATATGAACGAATCGTTTTTGTCGGTGTGGTTAAATACAGCTGGTTCCATCTTTTCTAACTTATCCTAACAGAACCATTATTTCTAAGAGCGTATATAACCAGAGTTTAGTTAGCAATTGCATCAACAAATACATAAATAACAGATTAATCAATGGATAAAGGAATGTTATTGCACGTATTACGTTACTATTCATTCTGTTTACAAACAGGGAAACCGTTTCCATCCAAGACATTTTAAACAAAATATCCCAAAATGAGATTCCTAACACCTATCCTTGTTCTACTTGTGGTGGGATGTTTTATGGTGGACTGTGCAAGCGGAGAAGAAGATGATCATATCTTCAGGGACGAGGGTGACAGGTACGGGCGCACAGGTAAGCTTATATGTTTCATGTACCAGTGTATGATCTGTCAATATCAATGAGTGCCAATTAGCCCGGACCGAATTTTTACGTGGGCACCCGATACTTTGTCGAAAACATTTTTCTAGTTACCTAATGTATTCTTCCCTAGAAAAATGCTTTGTGAAACGCAAAGAGTGGATGTGCTTCTGATCAGATTGTACTTATTGTGCAAATTTATTGCCGCTAACTAGAGGCTGTGGGGGAGAAGTCTGCAATTGAGGTCTTGAATGCTTTTATTTTACATATCTACAAATTAGTTCCACTCACCTTTTTCTTTTACCTAAGTGTAAAAGATTTCCACATATGCTGAATTAAGGTTTATTTCACATATGTTTTGAATTCTTTTCAAATATGTTTAATTTTTTTCCACATACGTGAAATTATTTTCAACATGTGTAAAATAATTAAGTTGAATATAATTTTACATATGTGAAACATGTGAATGAAAACTGGAAAATAATTTTACACATGTGAAATTCTTTTCTATATATGTTGAATTCTTTTTCACATATGTGAAATTCTTTTCCACATATGTAAATTTTTATTTTTTATTTTACATATGTGAAAAACAATCTCATAACCTAGGTGGAAAATAATTTCACATATGTCAAAAAAGAATTCAACATATGTAGAATAAAGGCAATAGTGATAACACGGCTTGCCATAGCAAAGATTATATATTAGAACCTAAGTTGAGGGACAAAGATTAGTGAACGAATGAAGTTAAGCAAATATTAGCGTTCGCTTCGCTTTTGAAGAGCCATTCATCTATACCATTGAATTATCAAAATAACCAAATTATTTTTAAAAAGTCAACACTGAATGTTGAGATTGTCTATTTTATGGAAGAAAATTACGTGCCTTCAAGCGATGTCAGCGATGGCTCGGGTATATCTCAAAGTTGCGCTCGGAGTTGAATGGCTAGATGGTACAAGATGGTTATAAAATGCTGACACGACAAAAATTAAAAATAGCATTTTGCTTTTCTTTTCAGCCCGTGTTGAGCTTCGTGAAGAGGCAGAAGAGTTTCCGACAAAGAGAAGCTGGGATGCGACAAACTGAGTAGGCGACTAGATAACGTAAAACTAAACAATGTACCTACACGTTAAACTGAGTTCACAACCCTATACTTTCTGTCTGTTATAATATATAAGATATGTAGTTTTCGGCTTTCGGGGATACGATTCTTTTCAAGCCGATCCAATTAAATAAATAAAGCGTACATATCTTGTACTGAATTGAGAGTCAATGGCAAATATTCTTTTGTGTGGCGGAAAGTTGAACGAAAGTTAATTTCCAATTGTTGAATTGTTGAATCTTTTTGTCAATACGACAGGAGTTTTCTGTCTTATTAGCACAACACAAAAGTCACAAGTGTGTGTAGTCTAGCAACGAGCTACAACGTTATATTTTCGATAAAACGTATTAAGTTCAGTTCAATAAAATCCTCAGTTGGGTGCTATCCCCGCTTAAACTATAACTGTTCTTTCAGCAGTGCCGTGGTGAATCCAATAAAGAAAATTTGATAACAGTTTGAGTTAACACCGGAATATGAATGTAGTACAAAGGTGAAGCTCCATTTGACATGGAATTATAATGTTGTTAATTATCACAGCCCCTTGCAGCTATAGCATTACTTGACAAGACTTAAGGACAGAGATTGAACCCCAGACAAACAACAGGGGCCAATTTGATTGGATTTGAAACTTTTATTCACAAAGAAAAATAATATCATATGCAATAATTTGTAAGCGATTGTTTGGCGGGAATAAAGTCCCGAGATGGGTGAAAAATAAATAATTTTATTTTGAGATCAATCTCATTATTTTTATTGCATATTTTCAAAGTCAAACATCTGTATCGACTTGCATTCGAGTAAGCATATCCGTTAATTAGTTTATTTAACGGGCGAGAGTGACGTCATTGTTCTAAAACACGGTCGGTCACCAGCATGCCAGTTTGTTTCTGGATGCATTGGAAGGCATAAGTAGCAACACGGCGTATACACAAGCGTGGTCATCCAAATGGATTGTTAATCTGCTGTATACATATCAAAATTACTCTTTGAGTAACGTATACATTTAGCATTTTTCATCTAACGTGCGGTTTTTAAAAATCTGGTTTCTAGTACCAGACGGTTGTTTGTTGTTGTTGTTTCGCTTGGGGACGGAACACTCATTTTCGGATTTATATGAAAGCATCCGCCAGTACAGGCAATAGGGGACAGTCACGACTAGATGATATTAATAACGTGACTTCGAACAATGACGTCAGTTCTGCTTTTTACATTAACTTCTTAACGGCTGTGCTAATCCGATTGCAAGTGCAATAAAGATAGTTGTCCTTAAACATATGCAATAAAAATAAAAATTTTTAGTCGAAAAACAGTT
Source organism: Mopalia kennerleyi (assembly GCA_034783855.1). Taxonomy (NCBI): domain Eukaryota; kingdom Metazoa; phylum Mollusca; class Polyplacophora; order Chitonida; family Mopaliidae; genus Mopalia; species Mopalia kennerleyi. Next base: position 2,041 of record JAVFBX010220709.1, on the reverse strand, counting down.
TGTCTTTCCCTTTAAGTTGTATATTATACTTTAAACCCATCCCATCCTAAAATCTCCATATGCTAGAGCTACAGTGAAAATTTAAAACAATCCGATGAAAATCATCAAATTAATTATTATTTCACCTGGGACAACACATTCCTGGGTTACCCGTGGACTCATCTTTGTCACTAGTAAAGGTCACAGTGGAAATAGAGGAAAATGAACACATTCAGATACCTTAATCAACAACAGCACTAATTATTATTTCACCTGGGACAACACTTTCCTGGGTTACCTGTGGACTCATCTTTGTCACTAGTAAAGGTCACAGTGGAAATAGAGGAAAATGAACACATTCAGATACCCCAATCAACAAGAGCACAGGAGACATTGTCACATCTGTATATTGTAAACCAACCCGCACAGATCAATATGTCCACCCAAAAATCCCAACCCTACAAAATGTGAAAACTGGTAAAGTACACACGTTAACAGGGCCAACAACATTTATGACCAAATCAAATCAAATCAAATCAAATCTTTATTTAAAGTCGGTTTTACAAAGGACAACATTAGCCAGGGGCTACTTATGCCGACTATTCAACATATAATTATAAACAGAATAAACAAATATTGCACACATGTATACAAGTTCCATACATAATTAAAAAAAACATTTGCGATGGAGATGATTTTTGACGTGACGGAACAGAGGGATTTTTTAATATGTGTTTTAGATGTCAGAGTTTCTGAATTATTCCTCATGTTTCCCAGAGTCGAATTTAAGTCATAAATGTATATGGGTATCCTTAATATTGTCCATAAAGTTTAGAGTATTGTTAAATGGGTGACGACACCTGGAGCTTAGCAAAGATTTAATTTTCATCGAAATAGGATACACCTGCCAATATTCTGCCTATGTCAGCATAGATATCAGATAGCGCCGTAAGGGTGTAGACATCTCAAGACTATTCAAAAAAACTTATTTTATATAAAGTCATAAATCATCCGCATTCATTAATGAAGATTACGAATAGAAGAGGACCCAAGAAACTGTATTGGTGTGCACCTGCTGTCAAAAGGCCTTAGATCAGATTTTGAGCCAAAGAGAGCCTTCCGCCGATGTCGATTATGGCAGTAGCTTTTAAACCAATTTAGTAAATTACCCTCTTTTTTTAATAAAGTAAGTATATATATATAAACCGTGTGTCATTAACGGTCAAACGCTTTCAATATGTAAAAACAGAAAATGTAATCTTTACCCTCGTCAAGGGTTTTAACAACTTCAAAATATTTGCCAAGTAGTTGACAAATGCTTGATCTCCCCGGCACAAATCTATATGGATCAGGGGATATCGAGTTATTTACGTGGTTAAATACAATTCATTCGGAAATGTGGCTTACACAACTTAACAAATAGATTAGTAAGGACGGGAAAGATCATCTTTGAAAATTGGTGAAACATTAGCTATTCCTCACAAGCCAGGATAAACAGATTTTTGCAAAGAAATACACAAAAGGCGAAATAAAATAGGGGATAAAATGAATCGTGCTTTGAATGGGATTTTCGGACTGATAACATCTGTTCTACAGCTTCAAAGAGTTTCTTATTCGTGCAAGATCTCTTCAGGCATATCAGCCAAAGTAGGTAGTGTGGGGATGTCCCGTTGGCTAGCAGATGGTAGGTCATTGGGTACTGTATCATCTGTATTACACATGAAGACATATAATCGCTGTGAAGGTTAACCTATATACCAGTGCAGTATACATATCCATCGTTGTTGCTGTTGTTGTTGGTAAATTTGCATTGCCTGACTGCTTATGTAGTATTGAATGGCGGTGTCAGTGTCCATGTGTCAAACCTCAGACTAACCACTCATTAAACATCGAAAACTTCCGTTATACCTATACCTATGGCGTACATACCAAACTTTATAGATTATTGTATTACATCAGAAAATGTTCTCCCAGTTGTAACGGAATTTACAGTTGAAAATCGAACAGAATCCAAACATTTACCAATTGTCATTAACATCAAATGCAGTTCTCTTTTTGAAAT
>JAVFBX010220698.1:0-11389 GCA_034783855.1 Mopalia kennerleyi | reverse complement strand
CGGTGGAGGCATATACATGTAAAGTTTTGAACCTGTAACCCAACTTCCCGGGTTCGAATCCCGGTAGAGGCAAGACAACGTTTCTCTCTTCAATTTTTCAAAATATGTATATGCCAGAAACAAGCTTTCGGATTTACTCAAGCAAAAAACAATTGGGTGTAATATCTATATCACAAAGATGCTTATTTAACGTCCCTGTGTCCGTTCTTTATGTAGAGAGATAGAATGTCGGGTTAGAGATAGAATGTTGGGTTATAATTCGGGATTCATTCTGCCGCGATCACCTGTAGCTCCGTCAGTAAAGTGTTGGGCCTGTAACCCAAAGGTCTTGGGTTTGAATCCCAGTGGAGGCAAGCACATTTTTCTCTGTTCAATTCTTCAATATATATCTATATATTTGCTTTACAAAATGATAATGTATGCATCGAGTTTAAACTTGAGTTTTGTGCAGTAAACTGATTACATATGGAAAGTTACGTCACCTCTTTAGGAATCGAGGATGTCCAGAATAAACGGCAAAACTCACAATATAACTGGGTACGTAACGTTTGTTTTGATGGTAATAGCTCCAAAGCGATACGCATTTGTCATCTTCACTTTTCCATGAACATACTATCGACGAGAGAGGATTAAGACCTAATTAGCTGTGTGCCACATTATTTGAGGAGTTGAATAAATAAGGAATATATTCTTTAATTGCCCTTTACATGGATATGAATGCAGTTATACTCCTCCTAATTGAATGCAAATATTAAACGAAATGATATGTATTTGATATGCGATACATGTTTCTGTCTCTTGCAGTTCATTCTAGCTTTTATATTGATGTACAACATCGATATTTATATTTACCTATCGATTAAATGTAGCTATTCTCATATACCAGCCAGACACGACCCTTAATTGACAAAAGGCATCTCCCGAAAACCAATACTTTTTGTCTTCGTTTTCAAATGATAACAGCGCCAATAGCCCCGAAACACAGGAATCATATTTGCTGTTTTTTTTGTCTTGGGCCAGTATAGTTTAAATTACCAGCTTCCATATTAGCGCTTTACACTGAAAGTAAGATTTGTACGAACATACCATTCTTAAGGTAACTTTATTACAGTGAAAAAGCCAGCTTCAGTTTGAACGTAACCGTTCGTTTGTGTGAATTTGCACTGCTTAGCTATAGCCATATCATCTTTAACCGTTTCGTTAGATTGATTCCGCAGAAGCGATTATACACTAACGACTAGAACAGATTTATACGATCTGTTCTAGGTTATCTGGATTAATCAAACTTAATAAGAGTATTGATAAGTTCTATAAATGATAGATAACACTAGGTGCAATAATTCCACTACATTAACACGGATCTATAGTCAGGTAAACTAACTCTACTTAGTGATTCTATAGGCGGACACTTAGATCAAACAGGGCAATCCTTTGTCAGGACACGGCAATTATAGGTGAAATCCATGCGACAAGATTGCTGTTGTAATTTCGTTAATAATAATTAGAGATGTTTAGGTAAAGATAGATTTGTGCCATGAGGTTATTGCTAGGTATAAATAAGGCGTTAACCTACATGTATTTGGGACGCAAATGGCCCGGCTCGAAATTCTTACACCACTATCTGTGTTGACGATCAAACAACTTTTTACTCATGCATTATCTATAAGTTGAACAAAGAGAGTAAAAAGTGTACCGTGTTAATCCAATCAGTTTGAAACATGCAAATTGGCCGAACACAAACTCGAGCTAATGATGATTTAATATAAGAGGTTTTCTCTCTTGATATCCGAAGTGCTGCAATCGATCAATACTAAATCAATGGGATCTGTCTTTTAGCAGACAACCATTGGTCGATGCTAAACAATCTTCTCTCACTATTTCAAACACGTAGCTCTGGCACGAGGTACAGGTTGGGGAAAGGGGGTATCTACTGGATGGGTGGCAATCTTTAACTTGGGAAGATAAAGCCGTACAAGTCAATACATGCCATCCACTGCGTTTTGTAGTGTCTATTCTTGTTACGGCATTGTCTTAAAGGAGAAGGCACGCGAATTTACAGTGAGTTTTGGTCATTTTATAATACTATTTTAGTAACATAACAACCCTCAGATTAAGAAACTAATTAATAGTACGCCAGTAATTAATTTGTACAAACCGGAAGTGACGTACGTGGTGCAAGTGACACACAATAACAACACTATTCAATATGCTATATCTACGATAAATCTATCATATCCAAGTCAAATTCTTCTCAGAAATTTTCTATCGGGCAGAATTATTACCGTACAGGTTTGTACTAAATTATTTCAGTAAAAGAACGGTAGATACAGTCATTATGCAGGACTAGTGACACGGAAGACAAGCATTACCATGTTGTTATGATCTGAAGTGTCAGATCGTATAATCTGAAAACGTAAAAATCAATACAAAAATGCCCTCAAAATGGAAATGAAAGTTTAATTTAACAGGTGTTAGCATGAATAGGGAAGTAAAACTTTCCATTTCAGTACTAAGTTTAGGCTATTTATCTGGGCTTGTAGGGCTTCATTACTGATATTGGGCCGGGGATCAATGACAAGAGCGTTTTTCTCCTGTTGTTGACTCGCTGAACCCGAGGCAAAACTGCCCTGCCTACATTCTGCCTGGCGTCGAGACACCTCGCGCTTCGCAATACCACTTTCCGAGCCCTTTGTTCTGGGCAAAATGGAGGATATATACAGCATTCTTTTTTAACTTATTTTTGTAGCTCGGTCATTTCGTGCTGAAGTTCTCTTTCATAATCGGATGGCACAAAACGTGTAATGCACAGTCGCCAGCTCTCTAACCTGTCAAATGATGCATTTACTGGCAAATCTTTGTTTCTGGTTTTTACCAGCCACTGCCTTAAAAACAGAATCTTTCAGGAAACAGTGAAACGGAATTCTTTTTGCAATAACCAATTCATAATTCTCACATCCCTGTACAACGCTGGCAGGCATAATTCCTGTCAGAAATGATATATTCATACGTTTAACAATATCCTATAGCATACAATATGTCGTGGGTCACTTGCACCACGTACGTCACTTCCGGTTTGTAATAATTTAATTACTGACTTAATTTTAATTAGTTCCATGATCTGAGGGTTGATGTGTTACTAAAATGGTATTAAAACACGACCAAAACCCACTGTAAAATCACGTGCCTTCTCCTTTAATCACTGGGTTTTCTGTATGTAATTGGCGTTAAACAATTAAACGTCTGAAACCACCGTAATCGTGTTAACAGCACACTGTGAAATTTGGCAGAAATATAATGGTGCCTTTCTCTTTCACAAGATGTAACACGAACATGTGAAATTTCTTCTCATGTTCGACATGTTTACAACACCGATACATCCTCTCAATTGGTGTAAACCATGTTAGACATGCTCGCAACACCCAGAATGTGCCTCCCAATTGGTGTAAACCATGTTAAGGCCAATTTACACCGGACGCGTCACGACGTCGCGTCGCTTGTTCACACCGGGCGCTGCACGACACGCTTCACTCCTATGCTTTAACATTGGTTGACTCACTCAGGTTCTGACGTCACAATGTAAACGAACAACGTAACAATGTAACGTAATCGAACATACGACTGCAGCGCGACAGTACGAACTTTATTACATAAAAACACTATTTTCGTGCAGCGCGACAGTCGCGTCGCGTCCGGTGTGAATTGAGCATTACTCCGGAGTCGCAAAAAGGACATGGAAAAAGACACAAATGCCCAAATGGATCTCCTTTCTATATATGCGATAATGTCAGGGTCGTATTGCTTTCCCGTGATACATATCGCGCTCCAATTCAGTTGATAACTGGCCAATGGAAATGAAATCCAGCCCTGTTCTTCCCGAGCCCTTCAGCAAAATGGGCGATATATTTTGAGTTGATATGTTATTCGAACTAGGAAAGCATATTACAGGCAATCAATTCATTCTTTTTTATGAACAATAAGCTACGACCGGTGGCTCAAAATGAATTTAGTTAGAAGTTGGATGATGTTGCGTCAAATTGAAATTATATTATGGCGTGATACCAAATCCTTGGTTACACAACAATCTTATTTTCAAATACGTCCAATAAAAACTGACTGCAAATAAAACAATGAGCCGAATACCAAGCAGCATTTATAAGTCAAAAGCAACGCGGAAAGATATATGATTTATGCAATAATATGGGATAAGAAGAAACTAGCAGATAGAAATGTTTAATTGAACAGTTTCGTCATAGCATTGATGTAGAAAATTCTCTTCATAGAATTGATCGATTTTCCAAAGCCGTGCTACCTTTTTCAAGCATCGTCGAATTCATTGAAATGAACTACACAATCGGCTATATCGCCTGAATCCACACAACATTGTATACATTCGTATTTTTCTAAAATTCGATTTTCAGGTCGAACCGTTCTCTTCTCAAGAAGCAGACAAAAAGCACTCTCGAATTGCAAGAAGAGCCTCTTATAGATAACCTGGGGAAGAAACAATAGAACATGTTATAAGGGAATAGAATCACGTTCAAATTTATACTCCATTTCAATATTCTTACTAAGAAATAGTTTATTAGAAATAAATGAACGAGTCGTGTAAATAGTTCGTTTGTATTAGATCCAGATACCGTCATTATATGGCGTATTTAACACTGACGATAGTTAGTATGGACTAGGCATTAATGCTGATGTGGTTGTAGAACAGTTAGAACTCCTACAATTCTTGGCCCTCAGTGACGCAGAAAATGTTTGGAATATTTACTCACACTGATGTGTGGATACAGTTTTCTGGAATGCCAACAGGTCTTGTTTCACTCACGGTGCCACTGCGAAAACCTTATCATTTTAATCCAGCTCAAATTACAGGCATTATCAATTATAACTTCTGAACAAAGACGCTTCGTCTTTTGTCTTAAATTGGTAGGAGTAAGGTATTTGTGCCCAAAAAGTTTTTAAAAAAAAGATGGTGTTAATTGCTATTAGATGCTGCGTCATTTCATTATAATCCCAAAAGCCATGTAACAAGGCCAAAAGAAAATGGGGAAAGTAAGACGTCATTAAGGACTAAGTTTTGCCATTGTTAAACTACAATTCCAAATTTGGGGATTTTGAGTTGTTTCGTTCTCCTTCTATAGTGTTAACTGCAAAACAACTGTACCGACGCTCTTTAGATAACACACCTGGGCCAATTATTGGCCCCCTATAAAACTCATCAAGACAGAGTTCTGCCTCGATTTTTTCTTCCGAAAGGTATACCGAAATAATTCCTCTAATAGGTTGCAGGCTCTTTGGCGTAAATACGTTTGAGATTAGTGACCCGATTAGCAACGTCACAATGGCTTAATATGTGTAACGTCATTTAAAAGCACCACTTTGAACCAGGGTATCACCTATCAAAGATTAACTTACTTCCCTTGCCATCTTTACCAGATTCGTACTGGTGGAGATAAGTGTATGAAAACATAAGGGACACATCAATAGTTAAAAGATTCTTTATTTCAAAATTAACAGGCAACCGACAAATATACCAAGAATATTCTATAAACAATTAACATAATCTACATGTATACAAATGGTGTATTTCCATAAGACACTGAAGTGAAAAGTTATATAAAGAGTTACTTCATAGTGTCACGTTGGCAAAATTTTAACAAAATAGCACACCCAGGTTTTGAAGTATATAGGGTTTAACAGACTATACTGGGATATCTCATTGAAAATGAGATAACCTTTGTCTTCTATTTAAATATTCTTAAAGTTAAGAAAAGCTTGACCAATATTCCAGTATCAATATATTTGTAATGTAAGAAGCCATCTGCTACTCTTGCAAGAGTCAAACGAAACAAGAATTACCTCCCACAAAGTCAGTTTTGTGCATCATGTGAAGAGATTCAAAAAAGGGATTTTAAATGACAGTTGAGCATTTACAAAATGAAAGGAATTTATATTTATGTCAACTGCAAAAACAATTTTAAAATCTCATCCTTATATATGTCATCTGTCAGTCTTTCCTCTTTGGCGTCAAACAAAACTAGTCCGCTGACTATTATGCAACTTCTTATTGGCTTGAGCACTTGGGGACCAAATAGCACCGCACACTTCTCACACTTGATGCACAGCAAACAAAAGTATACTTTTTCTCCTGTCAGGTCTGATAATTAAATTTTAAAACAAATTAGAAAAAAAAAAAAGTAAAAAAAAGTAAAAAAAAAGTAGAAGTTTCTTTTGAATTGGGCTCACCAATTGCTTGAATTGCCTATGGCTTTAATTTTAGGTCCTCCACACTTTTGAAAAGTTTTGATGAAGTAATATAAACGGAAAGCTTTAAAGCATGACAACACCATTTTGAAGAAAGACAAGTGCAATATTGCATTGCATATTCATAACATGGAGGCCTTAAAATGTCCTGCTATACAATAAGCTAACTTTTAAGCTGACAATACACATCAAAGGTATTCAGAGATAGATTCTCAGTGCTAGAAAATAAGCAGCATTATGACAGACATTAGCAAATATGAATGTCAGCCAAGAGACACGAAAATCTTAAAAACAAGTCTACAAGTGCCTGTAAGCTACTTGGGTGTACAAATAAAATAAGGCTCTTTGAATCAAGACTAAACCCTCTTTTTTCTCTTATAAAGCTATTTATGGATGTCATTTGTTATGTATTATCACAGTTAATTAACAGTTGAAGCTTTGATCACAATCAGGCAAACAGTACAATGGTTAAGATCTATACACAATTGAGCTTCTAATGTGATTCCAGTGCAATAAACACTTCGTCTTGGTAAATATACAGTTGATTTAGTCATGTCATTTTATACACAGAGAAGGCTAAATTGTAAATGTACAGTTAATCTAACTTTATAAGTATGGATAAAAAGTGACAAATCAAAGCTATCATAAAAATCAGCCATAGTACTAAAGTAACGTAACAAGTAGTTACACTGCTCTAGGACGGCAAGGTTTCCTTACAACAGTATTTGTATTACTATTAGTATGATGCATTTTTGTTTGTAAGATAAACAATTTCAATTACATGTATCTTCTGGACCAATAGTTTTTTTTAAAAACATTCATACTTTGTCGTAGATCTTTAAACTACTTTATACTTAAATAAAAAGATATATATGGTAAAGGGCAGAGATAACGGTTTAATTGTTGTACTAAATGATATTGAATGGAATTATAGTTGAACGGTTTTGCATGTGGCTGCCATTTGATGGCGTTTCGTCAAGGGATGGAGCTGTATCTGTCGACAGAGCAGCCGGATTATCAACAATCTGTCAGGAAATCATTGTTGTTTCTTTCAAAATACTTTCATCTGATTATTTTTGGATAAAACTTTCTTAGCTGTTTATGGGTTTGATGTAATTAGCTGACAGTTGATTGAGAGAGTGGCTTAAGATTCTCAGGTTTATTTTTGTTACCAGAGTTGGTTAACCCAAGTTTCTAACATTTTCTCTGGCTGATATATTTAGGTTTCTGGCACATTCATGAGTCAGTATACTGAGGCTTCTGGTTCACCCAGAGATCATCAGTATACCCAGGTTTCCATGTAGAATACTCCAAAAGACAAACATGCACTACAACCATTACAAACCAGAGCACTGCATTGCATTAACCTCTCCAGTTTCTTTATGAACACAATAATTTAGATTACACACCTATTTACAAACAATTTAGTAACATCAAAGGTTTTGATAAAGCGATAAGAAACTGAGATCAAAATCATTGACTATGTACAAACAGAAACCACAAAACAATTAACGGCAAAGAAAAATTGAAATGCCATTACTTTACAATAACACATATTTCGAAGAAGCACAATAACTTATTGAATACATTCCAAATATTACCCAAAATATGAAAATCTACATTCTAAATGCTAGATTTTGGTTTAAACTTAACCCATGATAAAAATAAAATAACATGTCTGGGATTAATCTGGGATGTTGTCTTTTTATCTATACCCTGCGGCCTGCCATATACAGAAATCTCATCTTAACATACAAACAGATTGATCATGTAATGAAAATTTACCCTTTACACTAACACTAAACACATGTACAATCTCAAAAACCATAAATGAGATAAAACAGTGTGCATGTAGTTTGTCATGTTTGAGTACTCCACAAATCACACAACGGTCAAAACAACAAGGCAGAGGACGGAAACATTGTCAAAATTTATGTCAAAAATGGTAAGGCAATTATAATGTCATTGACCAATAAACTAATACAGAAAAAATGTCTGGACTATTTGGTAAGAAGCAATGTAGACAACATTAGGGAGCTTTGGTCACATGTCATGTACTGCAATTTACTACAAAATTCTTTATTCTGAAATGTTGCTAAATATTTCAAGACTACAGATTTGGTGTGAGAATCGGAGACAAAATAGTCTGTTTATTGACCCACTAATTGCTTGGTATTAAAGGAAATATCTTGTTTTCACTCCATGACTCCAAGCCGTACAGGAGACGATTAAATCATTTATCGTGGATTAGACATATGACTTCAATAAGATGTGACTGGATCTTACCCCGTAATAGCCCGTTTAGCAGCTGGTCCCAATGGGCCAGATTTTTGTTTTAGCACTATGAGCATAAAATAATATTTCAAGTGTTATGCTTAAAAATTCCTTAACTCGAGAGTATTCAGCCAGGTTACATATCAGGGAAATACACAAAAACTATCCTAACTAATATAGTCCTATACATGTAGCTATTATCGATGAATATTCACTAAAAAAAACTTATCGTGTTAGACATCTTTACTATTGAATATTCTCAAGATATCGCTACTCAAGACTATCCAAAAACTTCAGAAAACATTTGGTTCTGGTGGATTACCTTTGAATTTAATCCATATTGCAAATACATGTACCTTACGTTTTCAAAGTAGAAATTCATCTATGGTATCCCTATGTTAATTTATATCAAATATCATCGCTACTGGGTAAAAAAAATAGTATTATACTATGGCATATATTTGAACATTTAATAAACTAAAGACAAATAAAATTAAAAAAAAAAACTAAAGGCATACTGGAATGAAGAATATACCCTATAGTTCATACTATATAACAGATATCACAGTCAACAGTGTGAAACAAGCTATTTAAAGGCCCTCCAACTAATCCATCATGATAGGTTAGTCGGACAAACCATATATAGCGCAGTCATGTCAGTGCACATTTACATTTTTCCCTTAAGTGATGAAGAGATAGTTTTATTCTATTCTATCTAAATGCATGAACAGAGTCAAAACCTATTTTTTTAACATTTGTTGGCGTTGGACTTTCACTCTTGAAATGACTGCACTGTACCTCATTGGGCAAAGAAAACCCTCTACTGATGTCCTCAGAAACAGGCAAGGACAAATTGGAGCAATAGAAGATACAGTCAGGAAATTTAGTTTCTGATCAAATCCAAATATGTAAAAACATATAAATATTAACTTCTCACAAATAATACCTAGAATAATATGTACAAGTTCTGTGCTTGGATAATAATTGTGTCATGGAAGAACAGTAAATAATAAATACCTGCTTTCATAAGCAGTAACAATCTGTGCAAAATTTAATAAAACAAAACAACAATAACCTAGGCAATTCAAAATGAATATTTAAGGCACAAAAACGCAACAAAAGAGAAATTGACAAAATCGTCCATAAATATAATTGAAATTGAGCAAGAAAGTAAATACATGTAAGTCAAATAAAAATAACATAAAATTACAAAAATTGTGTGATCTTGTTTTATGTGTCAATATAATTTAAAATATGTTTACTGGATATATAAAGTGAAAGACTAGAATCACCATCCAAAAAAAAGTTTCACTTCAGGTTACTGTAAAATATAAAATAAGAATTTTAAATAGATATACCATCATGAGACAAAACACTTGAAAGCTCTGTTGGACAACAGTGATTAAAGACTAGAACATTTAACCTGGTTAAGAGGTAAAATTCAATGTAAGTTAGAAACATTTAATCAACTTTGTCATGTTTATAATTCTGAACTATTTTGGTGTAATAATAATCAATTATACATACATTAGGACCAAGTCAGGTATCACATAAAGGTCTTTGCAGAGTTGGTCCTAAATCCTCAAATCTGTATTCAATCATTTAAAATGTCATAAAGCTTTTACCAAATTCAAATACAGCATTAATAACAACCATCATTTTAGACAAATGTCACAAGTTTTTCACACCTTTTAAATGCTCAACACCAGATCACTTCAACAGTTTACTCTTTACAAGTCAGGCATTCTGTGATACACAAATTCAAATGTTTTCCTTCATAGCTGGCTGTTCTTCACAGGTGTCAGATATTTTAGTCATAAATAATGTCACATATTATCAGTTAACTCATAAACTTCTCTTGATGTATATTTTTGTTTTCTTTTGTTGTTTCAAATCAATGAGCTTATAGGCCTCAGTATTTGTTTCTCTCCACAGAACAACTTCTTTTTTGCGGCTTCAGTTAGCTAGCTATTTTGACAGGACATTGAATATACTGTAACTCCAGTAGAACACTCAGAGTAATAAATACTGAGTAGAGAACGAACATAGCCATGCCCAGAAGTTTAGACATTTTCCACTTGAAAACGGCTATAGAAGTAATTACTGCTAAGAGCATGATGAAGAGAAGAACAATAGAGCAGACAAGGCCCTTGCTGTCCACGTCTACATGGCTTGATGTCACAAGTCCAGAGATAAGCCATGGGAACGGTAACCTGAAGAAAAAGGAAATCAAATAGTTGTAAAAAAATCTAGAATCAAGAAGGTGTTAATTTTGAACAGTTTGATTGAGGTTTAACGCTGTTCTTCAGGTTATTCAACTCACATGACCGTGTACCAGCCCAATGGGTTTAAGAAACCACCCAAGACACCACTGGCTACAAAGAGAGACCAGACAGGTCAATCACAGGACATTATACAAACACATCACAAAGGATCTGCTTCATGTTGCCTCTTTGCTCATTAAAGTACCAATTTTGAACAGAGAGTTACTCAACAAATGATGTAGCGACTGATGGGAAATAAGATAGTCAATGAACTGGTAGGTCAGTCATTCATACACAGCTAATACATGTATGGACCTGAACTTTGGTCCATTCAACTCTATTTGGGGTGATTGACCTGATCATGAACTGCTCTTATTGGCTTTAAGTCCCAAACTACATTATTTCTTGTAATAAACCATTTTCAAAATTCAACTTAGTGTTGACCATTGTACATTTTCTCATTGAAGCAAACTTACATTTCCATTGATTACAATGGAAAAAAAGTACTTCCTAGATAAGTAACTCAAATGTTTTGTTTGCATATGTGCCAGGGGGGGGGGGGGGGGGGGGGGGTTTTGGATTTG